>CAUZXS010005467.1:10000-150000 GCA_963585895.1 Sepioteuthis lessoniana | reverse complement strand
TTGTAATTCAAATTCATTAAATGCAAACATACATATAAATACTCATCAAATTGACAAAAAAAGAAAAGAATATTATTTATAAGTTGAAAGATTGTCAGACTTTAAATAAAAACTATTTTGAATAGCAAATATTTGCCAACCCCTTCACTCACAAATATAAAATCTTGTCTGCGAGGCTTACAATGTGACAATTACATCCTGTTGAGAGGAGTAAGACCCCTCCACCCACCAAAAAAAAATAAATAAATAAAAAAGGAGGTGTCTTGGGTATGAGTATAGATTATCCCTTCATTGCCATAACTCACAGGCTGACTGACCAGGAGTGGTAGTACTTGTTAGGGTCCCCTCTATGGGTCAAATAAATCTGTTTAAAAATTATTTGTATTGGATAGGAATACTTGATACCATATAACTGTAAGTAAATTATTTCTATTACAAATAGTTACTTAAAAGTTATATTTGTCTACTAAGGATTACTATTATTAGTTACTTGAAGCCATATAACTGTGCAAACAAATGGTTATTGAATAGAAATTGTAAATTGAAGCCATATAATTGGGTATTAATTATTAGTATTAGATAGGAATAATCGAAATCTTACAACTATAGGAAAATCATTTATATTTGATAGGAATACTTTGATATCATGACTTTGTCCAAACAAATAATTACAGACAAATAAAAACATGCAATTAAAAGAAGAAAAAAAGCCATTACATTCTAAAATGCCTTTACTACTTTTCCTACTAATTCTTCCTCTCACCTCTTGAGAAATTCTATTCTTCTGTAATTTCCCTTCCGACTTGCTCTTCCTTTTCCTATAAATGTATATGAATCATTGTTGGCCATTTCATTATTTCTTCCTCCAAAAGATGGTTCCAGTTGGGGCCAAAAGTACTTGGAAAAAATGCATATGAAGACTTTAACAGGTCAAAGATAGAATAAGCATACAAAGTGTTTTTCCTATTTGATCAAACACACACACTATATATATGACAGAAATAAGTAAAAAGTTGCATAAATTAAACACTTAATTTATCCAACTTTCCACATATTTCTATCATACTGTCAGATTCACTATAAATCTATCTTTTCAACATATATATATATATATATATCCCAGGGAAAACTAGGAATAAATTAAACAGTATGAAAAAATACAAGGTTTTCAGAGGATGATTTTGTTTACTGAATTATTTGCCAACATCAATCATTTTGTTTTCCAGACCTTCATCAGACCATCATTAAAGGAAACGAAAAAGAGAAAGTTTTAAACATTCTGCTTCTCTCGGTAGTATTCTGTTTCAAATTTGTGGGATGTAATTTGTGTTTGAAAATATATCTTAAAAACAATGTATTTCCTTAAAAAAAATGTCATATTACATTAGTCTATCTTGAAAAAAAAAAAAAAAGAAAATTGAAAAAATAGTCAGGTAAATGTTTACATTGAGATACAATCATAGATTACAATAATATATATGTAATATAACATTAACTCAACATAAACAGCTAATACAAATTATTATTACAATCTAATACAAAAAACATAAAATACTAATATTGCATAATACTCCATAATATATCTCCACCTCACTCATTCTTACCTTTCAGACTTACCATTTTTGCCTATTATGCTTACAAATCAAAAGTTTATTTTCTTCTTAATGCAATGATGACAATTCATTCCCTAATTAAAATCATCACCATACACACACACACACACATGCACGAATACATAAAAAAAAAAAATTTTAAATAAAAAAATAAGAAAATTATTCAGTCAGATCTAGTCTACTGAGGACTTTGCTACATTTTGTCACAGCTATATCCAGGAGACAACCTTGATTCTGCCACAAGACACATGTATCATCATATACACACACACACTAAGAATCTCCAATCTACATACAGTAATACGCAAATCTAACACACATACACAAAAAAGGGTCATATAAATCTCAATGTAAACATTTACCTGATGGTATTTTTCAATTTTTCAAATAACTTTCTTTCTCTGCCTGATGATAGTTATAATAAGACGGCATGAAACTTTTGGTCGCAGATAAGCATCCATGCTATTAAATATGAATAATAACTAATATATATTTATTATTATATAATAGCTCTATCACAGATATTGAGCACTCTTCATATTATGCAGCATTTGGTCTGCCACAAACCCACCAAGTGAGATAGTGACAACCATACACAGTTATATATATATATATATATATATATATATATATATATATATATATATATATATATAGGAAGAATTACTCAAAGTCATTTAAATGTTTGTAAATTATTAGTATCAGATAGGAACAGTTAGGTGAAGAAATACTTTTTAGCAAATTGCAATTAAATCTGAACTTCCTTGAAAACATAATTGCTTACAAAAGACTCATTTCAGCATTAAAAAAGCCCAACATGGGTTGACATGGTGTAAAAACGAAACCAAACATGTGAACTAAAGAGTTACAGGAAGACAGTTCTAAGAGATTATGAGCACAGGTTAAGAGAGGGGACTATGGGTTTGAAAGAACTTGCCTGTTCAGAACAAGTTTTGATATTCCAGAATGTAAAAAAGACACCCCAAAAAGAGAGGACACTTTATCTGAAATGTTATGAGGAAGAAAGATAAAGAAACTTGGATAAATGAAAAAAAATCCAAGAAAGATTTATTACAAAGTAAATTACTATAGATTTGTTGGTTTTGATTGTAATTCTTATCTTCTATAATAAGTAATGTTTAACAAATTTCTGATGTTTGTATTAACATTTGACAACACAAAAAACTGAAAAGAATTGATAGAATGCTGTGAATGTTATTCAATTTGATAAAAAAAAAAGAAGTAAATTACCAAATTTTGTTTATTTGTATTTTTGTAGTTGGATGAATGTAGCAATTGTTTAGAAGTAGAACACCTTTGGGTTTCAGTTGCTTTCTTTGTTTGATGGCATATCAACCTTTGAGGGGTATTTAATGCCAAAATCATCCTTGTAAAAGAACAGCAGTGATACTATTCAACTCATAGCTGGGGGTGGGGAATAAGGGAGTTCAATACCTTTCCTAATGGTATTAGTCTGAAAGGGAATGTAATAGTGTGACTGGAGTTTGAACTCACTTACTTTGAGGCAGCAGTCCAACACTTTAACAATTACACCATAGGGACTTCCTCAAAACATCTTTTCATCAGCTATGAGATAAAACATATCAATAAGTAGGTGTGAATGAAAGAAATAGAATATGATTGGGGTAAATAATTTGTATACAGTTATATAGTAGGAAGTATCTATTCCTATTTAATAATAATTTGTTTGCACTGTTATACAAATTAAGGTATTCTTATCTAATACTAATAATATATACACAATTATATAGTTTCAAGTATATCAAGGAATAATATGTTTTTTAACTAATAATGATAATCTGTAATTAATTATAGGTTTGGTTTGGTTTCTTTGTTTAATGGCATATCAACCTTTGTAGGTTATTTAATGCCAAAAGCCATTCTCCTAGAAGAACAGTAGTGGTACTATTCAACCCATAGCTGGGAGGATAAGGGGGTTCATTCCTTTCCCAAGGGTATTTGCCCGAAAGTGAACGTAATAGCATGACTGGAGTACGAACTCGTGTACTACGATTCCGCAGTCCATCAGTTTAACCATTACACCACGAGGACACCCCCCTTGTAATTAGTTATAGATTCAAATAATCATTCTTAATAGTAATAATTTGCATACAGTTGTATGGTTTCAAGTATTCCTATCCAATACTAATAATTTTTAAATAGATCTATTAGGCCCCAAGTTAGGACTCTAATAGGCATGACAACTCTGAAACAAAGTGAATCAGGGAATGAAGGTTTGAGTCCACATTCCCAAAGATACAGTTTAGCATCATATTGAGGATATGTTTTTGTTTTGCATTAGTAAGTAGGTTATGAAAATGATGAAAAAGAGAAACTTGCCAATTAAAACGAGTACAAGCACTTTGTACAGAAAATAAAAACACATGCCGAGTTTGACTGACATGAAAATAGAGAAGACAATTAACAATTTAGACATCTTACAATTCAGTATGATTGAACTGTGGTACCATCTGGAGAGAGAGAAATCAACAGAGAATAGATTTTTGAATAATTATTAAGCTGTGACCATGGAGTTTTCTCTATGTTCTCTCGAAAGAACATGTGTGAGACAAAAAGCTTTAGTATATGCATATATATGCATGCATATTCATTGTTTTTACTGCATGGGCACATCTGTATGCATACAGTGTTGTAATGTGTATGAGCAAACATGGTATTTATGTATATAAATTTCCTAATGTATCTGTGGCATATGCATATGAATACATACTGGTTTTGAGTAGGAGTCTAGGTTTGGTTTATTTTGTTTAATGGCATATCAACTTTCATGGGTTATTCAATGTCAAAGCCAAGAAGAACAGCAGTGATACTATTTGACCCATAGCAGGAAGGATAATGAGTTTATACCTTTCCAAAGGGTATTAGCTTGAAAATAAATATAATAGGACAACTTAAGTTTAAGCTCACTTACTTTGAGGCTGCAGTCAAACACTTTAGTCATTACAACACTGAAGTGTCCATATATATATATATATATATATATATATATATATATATGAGTGTGTATAGTTGGGCAGCAGTCTTTCATTTAAGCATGTTTGATTGAATAAGAAAGACATATTTTGTCTAAATAATTTTAAGATTCTTTCGAATTTCCTGATAAGTGTCTTGGTTTCAGGTTGAAATTGGTGGATGAATTTATCAAAATAGTCCTGAGTGTTTTCAGACCTTTCATAGGTCGGTCATCATCAAGGGTTGCTTGCATGTATAAAGATTGTTTTTTTAAAGAGTTTCAAAAGTTTTTAGGTTTTTATAAACATAACAAAACTATGTAAAAGCAGAGTTGGATAAAACTGAGATGCTGATGAATTTAAAAAAACAGATCGCTATCAACAGAAATAGAATATTATCAAGAAATACGGAATATTTAAAAAAAAAAAAAAAAAAAAAGTAAGCGGTTGGGACAATTTTGGTAAATTCATCCACCAATTCCAACCTGAAACCTAATCAGGAAACTTGAAAGGATCTTAATAAAATTATATAGACAAAATGTGTCATTATTATTTAATCAAACATGCTTATATATATATATATATATATATATATATATATATATATATATAAATAAATAAATAAGAGAGAGAGAGAGAGAGAGAGAGAGAGTGGGTATTTTTTAAAAAATTGATATTATTTGAGATATACAGAGTGTTTCAGAAACATTGATTCTATTTATAATCTAATAATTTGACCAATTCTCGTTCTTATGATCTCAAACTTTAACAGCATGCATAGAAACAACTTGGAATTCTATGTTCAATGTTTAAATGCCTTTTATTTCCAATAGAAACAAAAAACAAAACACTAAACATAGAATTTTGACTTGTTTCAATTGATACTATTAAAACTTGAGATCATTAAAATGAGAATTGTTAAAGCCATTAGATTATAAAATTATATGAATTTTTCTGAAACACCCAATTAATATTTTTCTCTAATTTCCTTAAGACATTTTCTGTTGGGTCTTCCTATCACATTCTTAATGCTACTAGTTTTTAAGTTAGTAGCAAAACTACATTTTTTGATATTTAAACCAATACCAAAGTAATAAAATCAACATAGGACTAGATTTTTGGATAGTAAACCTTTTAAATAAAAGCCCAAGTAGTATAATTAAGGATCTTGCTAATCAACTATGATTTTGATTCCTGTATTTTTAGCAATTTTTTTTTCATTTCTTTATAACATTTTGAGCATTATTGAACAAGTCCTGGTAGCAACACCCCACAAGGCATCAACTATACAGCCACCTTCCTCCCATCAAGAAAACAATCTAAGTTAGACAAACCAGACATGCAGGACACTGCTGGAGAAGCAGGGATGAGCTCATAAGTGATGTACACCTATGGACCCCTACATATGGCCGAGCAAAAGCAGGATGACCAGCTCGAACATACATTCAGCAGCTATGTGAGGATATGGGATGTAGCCCTGAAGACCTACCAGAGGCGATGAACGATAGGGAGAAGTGGCGAGAGAGGGTCAGGGATATCCATGCCTGCGGTACGACATGATGATAATGATGATTTAATGACATATCAACCTTCATGGGTTATTTAATGTCAAAGCCATCTTTCTAGAAGAAAAGTAGTTATACCCTTTGATACATAACTGGGGGGGGTATAAGAGGGTTCATATCTTTTCCAAGGGTATTAGACTGGAGTAAAGTTTGAACTTGCGTACAACATTGATGTAGTCCAGCATATTAGCCACTACACTGTGAGAACTCACGATCATTTTCTGATTTTAAAATCTTACTAATTTGAGATTCCAAGCAGAGATCATCCTTTATATATTGAAGCATACAGTAGACATGAAAAGGAATACATGCACTGCATATGACAATATTTCAAAGTTATATTGAAATACACATACACACACTATCTATAAAACTGTACTTACACTAAACTGACTTATTATATATAATTGCTTGAATAGTTTGAAATAGAAATGTTTTTGACAATTAAACTGTGTACTCGTGCTAAACTGCATTGGTTTAAATAGAAATGATTATTTACATAAAAATGGATTTGGCATTAAATAACCTACAAAGGTTGATATGCCATAAAACCCAACCAACACTATATGTCTCTCTCTCTCTATATATATATATATATATATATATATGAGAGAGAGAGAGAGAGAGAAATGGTAAATTTTGGTAAACCTGACAAGATCATAAAAATAAGTGGAAAAGTTGGGAAGTTCTTTTTTCAATAAAGAATGAAATAGCAAAATTGCTGAATCCATTGTCAGTGTTGGTTTATCGACTTTTCCACTAATTTTTATTCTATATATATATATATATATATATATATACACACACATACACACTAATAATATAGTTTGATATTTTTATAAATAACAAGTGCTCAATATCATTGATAGAGCATATATATGTAGAAATTAACCTTGTGTGACATAAAACTTTTCACATTACAGAGTCCCTGAGACTGAGTGAAAATTTTGAAACCTTATATATATATATATATATATATATATATATAAAAAATGGCTATTTTAGTGTAATGGATATCATCATAGAAATGGAATTTAAGACTCAAGTTAAAATCCTTGTATGTTTGATTCTCACAGAGTATTTCCTTTTTCATCTCTCCAATTGTCACATAATGATAGCTTCTGTGCTTAGGGAATAACCAAAAGTCACAGGGAGCAAGGTCTAGACTATAAGGAGTGTGAGGAACTGTCTTGATGCCCATCTTGCTCAAATAGTCTGTGACAAGGATGGAGTTATGGACTGGGGCATTGTCCTGGTGGAAATGCCACTGAGCCGATTTGAAGAGTGCTGGCCTCTTCCAATGGAATCTCTTCCTGAACTCCCTTAAAACCTCAACATAGTAACCCTAACCCTTTGGCCAATCAACTCGGGTGTATTGACTTCCTTACATCTCCCACACCTCTCATCATTCCTCACAGACTGCCTGCTTTCCTTGAATCTCTTATGCCACTCAAAATCTGATGCTCGATTCATGCAAGATGCTCCAAAAGCAGTCTGAAGCATTCCATACGTTCCTGTGGCATTTTTTCCAAGTTTAAAACAGAATTTTATTTCATATCGTTCTTCTAAAATGTCAGATTGCATTTTTGAAATTCCCCAGCTGTGACAATCAGACTTTAGTAGGGTGTATTCCAATTGCTGCTGTAGCTGTATATTTGAACCTGAAATCATAAAAGTTGGTCAGTCATCTCATAAGATGTATAGCAATAACATAGTGAATTTTCAAGTGTCTATGACTATTTTAAATGCACATACGAAAAAAAGTCTGGAAACTTATGTCTGGTGAGTACGGAGTGTGCTTCACTGGCACAATCCTGTGTTTTGCCAAAAAAACATATCTGGCAAGTATGTTGTGTGCTGCACTTGCACAGTCCTGTTTCACCAAAGAAAGTGCTAATTACAAAGTATTGAGAATCAGCCCAGATTTGATTAAATATCATTTCACTATCTAGGAATTGTACACTTCTTCATTTCAATGTTTAAATATCTAAAGATTCAAGTTTGTGTAATAAATATTAGTTCTGTTTCTTTCTTTCCTTGTCTGTCTAGAACTTTGACTAAAATGGTTCTGGGTACTCTTTCTATTATCAAAGTGTCACTCCCCATGACATCAGCCTAGTATCAAACTACTAGGGTGAGTCAAAAGTTTTGTTCTAATTTGAAGCATGTATATCATGTAACCAAATAAGTTCAAGCTTTTGGAGGTACTTGCTGTGGTTGGCAGTATTGTGGTAGTTGGTGTGCTGACAAATTGTGCATTGCTTCAATGAGTGAGATTTGAAAACCATACACATGAATGTGCACTATAATCTAATTCAAGAACTTATGCTTTAACAGTGCAAACTGGACCTGAACAAGGCAGAAGCAACCGAAAACTTTTCTTGTGTGAAAAGTGAAGGTATAGTTGATCACAATACTGTAACCAGATGGTTCATTTTACAAAAACCTTGATGGTCAGGCAAGGTCAGGTAGAATTAAAACTGTAGAATCCACTGCCATTCTTTAAAGCTATAGAGGCAAAGCTGATGTGTAGCACTTTGAGAGTATCAGGTAAGCTCAGTATCTTACAGTCCAGTGCAGTTTGTCACCTTCATGACTTTGGTTTGGTTTAGTTGGTTGGGTTTTATGGCATATCAACCTTTTTAGGTTATGTAACGCCAAATCCATTTTTATGTAAATAATCAGTTCTATTTAAAACAATTCAGTTTAGCATAAGTACACAGTTTAATTGTCAAAAACATTTCTATTTCAAACTATTCAAGTAGTTATATATAACAATTCAGTTTAGTGTAAGTACAGTTTCAATGTCAAAAACAGTCCTATTTGAAATAATTCAGTTTAGCATAAGCACACAGTTTAAATGTAAGTACGGTTTAATTGTCAAAAATATTTCTATTTCAAGCAATTCAGTTCAGTCAAATAGTTCTAATTCAAACAATTCAGTTCAGCTTAAATATGCAGTTTAGTTCCATTTAACACATAGATAGGGCTCTATCAGGTGCTACCATTCCGGGCCAGAGTGGACCTGGGAGCAATAGCAATGAAGGGGTTCTCCGCAATTCCCCAAAGCCCCAGCATCACTGGAACCTCACCATCAGACTGTTTAGTGTCATATCCAGGACACTTGATGGGAGGGGGGTCTTACCCCTCTGCAGAGATGCAGTTGGTATATTCTACAGCCCCAGCCAACTAGGCAATACACTGTTAAATGTCAAAATAGTTCTATTTCAAGCAATTCATTTTAGCATAAATATGCAGTTTAAATGTCAAAACAGTTCTATTTTAAATAGTTCAGTTTAGCATAAATACGCCATTTAAATGCAAAAAAATAGTAAAACCATGGTTTAGTTCTATTCAACTCATAGATAGGACTCTTATCAGGTGCTACCACTCCAGGACAGTGCACTGGGAGCAATGGCAGTAAAGGGGTACTCCACATTCCCCAAAGTTCCAGCATTACTGGAACCTTACCATCAGATTGTTTAGTGTTATATTAAGGATACTCATTGGAGGAGTCTTACCCCTCGGCAAAGATGCAGTCGATATATTCTACAGCCCCAGCTGACTGGACTACTGGAAGTATTGGTAGAAATCTAAACACAACAGGCAAAAAAAAATTTTATTAAATGGATACATCCCTCATAGAAAAATGTTTCTTCTGTTCTTCATGAAAAATAAACTAAGGACAAATTTGAGACAAAATCTATTTCTAACTTCACTGAACATCATCTAGTTGTGCTGCTAGTATGGATTTCTCGGATTCTCACTCCCTTATCATTTATCACTCCTGGTAGATCCTCCAGACTATATCCTGTGTATGCTTGATTGGGAAAAAATAAAAAATAGAATAAAAAATTAAGGAGTGGCGCCTTTCCCTACACCTCGGTGTAGTAGCTATTGAAAACAGAACCTTCGGGTTGCCCTCAACTACGGTCACCAACTTTACTTATATATATATATATATATATATATATATATATACCAAGCATGTAATCTTTCCTTTGTGTATAGAGTATGATAGTGCTTCTTGCAAATACACCTGCTCAGACCAAATCCCTGCTGCATAGTCTAGAATAGGCGGCTGGTGGCATAGGCCTCCATATCAACACAGACAAAACAGAGTCCATCTACTTTAATCAAAGGAGGTGCTCCTTTAATCAAAGGAGGTGCCCGTGGTGTAGTCGTTATCGCCGTAGGAAATGAACACGGCGATACGAGTTCAAATCCTGGACGAAACTGATTGCATTTCACATAGCACTAATACCCTTGGGAAAGGTATGAATCCAATTATTCTCCCTCCAGCTATGGGTAAATAGTAGGATAGACTAGGTTCTTCAGCCTTGGTGAGGCAACTAGTCTAGGAGAAGGAAAACTCTGAATTCAAACCTGTTAAACTCCGCTTAAAAATTGACCTTGTGTCATATCCTGCCCGAGCGGAGGGGTTGGTAAGTAGTATCTACTTTAATCAAAGAGGCGACATCTCCACATAAAATGGAAGATCTCAGAAACTTGTGGACAAGTTCAACTACCTCGGAAGCTGCATCTCGTCTCCCGAAAATGACATCAACATGCAACTAGTGAAGGCATGGACAACCATCAATTGACAATTGGTCATATGGAAGTCAGACAAAATAAAATGCAGTTTTTTCCAAGCAGAGGTTGTGTCAATACTGTGGTATGGATGCACCACATGGTCGCTGACTAAGCATAAGGAGAGAAAGCTTGACAGTAATTGTACAAGAATGCTGCAAGCTGCATTGAACAAGTCCTGGAGGAAGCATTCCACAAAACAGCAGCTGTACGGCCACCTACCTACCATCTCAAAAATCATCCAAACTAGACAAGTAATATATGTGGGACACTGTTGGAGAAGTAAGGGAAAGCTCATAAGTGATGTACTCCTGTGTAACCACTTCACATGGACAAGCAAGGTTAGGGCAACCAGCTAGAACCTATCTACAACAGCTCTTTACTGATACAGGATTTTTCATGGAAGACCTGCCGAGAATGATGAACGATAGGGACAAGTGGCAGGAGAGGGTCAGGGAAATCCATGCCAGTTCACATCATGATGATGAAGCATGTAATGATAATTGCTGTGAAGCCCATAATAGAAAAAGCATAAACTAATTCTATTGATACAATTTATCTTAGTAAAAACATAAATCATCAAGTTGCGCTGCTAGCACAGATTTCCCTCTTTCTCTCTCCATCTGTGCCTATCGTCCATCACTCTTGGCAGGTCCTCCAGACTACATCCTGTGTCCACACAGAGCTGTTGTAAGTGTTAGGTGAGTTCTTGTTGGTCAGCCAACTCTCGCATATCCAGGTGAAGGGGTCCATAGGAAAATGTCACTTATGATTTTGTCCTTGCTTGTCCAGCTTGTCTTATTCGGGTGGTTTTAGAGATGGGTAGTAAGTGGCTATACAGCTGTTTTTCTCAAATTAATCAGAATAATTTATTTTAATTGATAATCAAGATTTTTTTTAACATAAAAAGTAGAGGAACAAATTATGGAATCATTAGACTATGAAGAAAGGGAATTGGTGATTCCATAATTCTATCAAAGGAATTTGCTTTCCAGCAATGGGAGACCTGTTATAGCTATTGTTTAGAGTGATCTCTTCCAATAGATGGTTTGGTTTGGTTTTATGGCATATCAACAATTGCAAATTATTCAATGCCAAATCCAGTTTATTCATATGTATATTATATATATGTATGATTTGTAAACCTAAGTCAACAAAGTTAAATAGTTCCTTTTTCTTTTTAAGTGGTTACAAGTATTGCTATTTAACACTAATTATTCAATTCAACACCATTTATTTGCACACAGTCAAATGTTTCCAAGTATTGTTATGTTATACCAATAATTAAATTGAGGTACTCGGTTAAAGAGTTTCAAGTATTGCTATTTAAAACTAATTATTCAACATTACTCATTTATTTGCTCACAATTTAATGGTTTCTAGTATTGCTATATATCACCAATAATTCAATTAGACATTAGTCATTTGTTTGCACTGTTTAAATGTTAAACAGTTCTATTTGACCCATAGATAGCACCTTTTCAGGTGCTACCACTCCAGGCTAGAGTGGAACTAGGAGTGGTGGCAATGAAGGGGTACTCCACATTTCCCAAAGCTCCAGCATTATTGGAGCTTCACAGGTTGTTTAGTGTTGGTATATTCTATAGCCCTAATCGACTGGACTATCTTCCAGTAGAGTCAATATTAATAATTTTTTTTTAATTATCAGATTTCTTTTTAGCAAGTGACTAAGATTTGTTTGGTAAACTTTCATTGATCAGAGCAATCTGTTCCTTATCTACCTTATGTTTTTAAAAAATCATGATTATTAATTAAAATAAATTATTTTGATTTATTTGAGGTCTGTTCGATTAAGCCACAAAGTTTGCTGATCAAATAAAATAGGTTTTGCCCCAGATTTGTTTAGTTTACTTTTAAAAGGATTAAAAATAACAGAAGAAATGTTTTCAAAGAGTGAAGATTCCTTATCTTTTTGCCAGAAGCATATTTAAAAAAAAAAAAGATAAAAATTATTATCTTTATATTCATTTTTTCTTATGCTATCTTTACTTTTAAAGAAGTATTCAATTTTATATTCTTTAAAATAAAATAAAAACAAAAAAACAGTTTTTCATCTGCTTCTAATATCTCCCCCCCCATCCAGTGTTTCCATGGCTAGACTAATGTACCAATCCATATCTTATAATAATTCACCATTCATCCATCCATACGGCTAAAGCTTT
Organism: Sepioteuthis lessoniana; assembly: GCA_963585895.1. Classification (NCBI taxonomy): domain Eukaryota; kingdom Metazoa; phylum Mollusca; class Cephalopoda; order Myopsida; family Loliginidae; genus Sepioteuthis; species Sepioteuthis lessoniana. Next base: position 137,056 of record CAUZXS010005467.1, on the reverse strand, counting down.
GCAATTTTTGTTCTGATTTCAACTAAATTCTCAAGAATTGTGAGTTCAGTTTGGGAAGGCTTTAAACTATATGAAGACATCTGGCTCAGATTGATTTTTAGGCAGGATCCGTCTCCCACGCTTTATGTCTTACTGCCTACTTTTGCTTTAAAAGGGGTATCCATTTTATGTTCAGCTTTTACCTTCTCTGTTGGTAAGCATTACAAGATGCCCTCTCCCTCCCAATATGTACTAAGACTTTCTCTGTAGTGGCCAGATGTTGCACTTAGAGGGGATCCATTTAATCTGAATGGTCACCCTGCCTAAAAAAGCTTAAAAATTCAATTAAAAAAAAAAAAAAAAAAAAGGAGGAAGGAATGTAGCTAATTCTATCCTTTCACATCAGGAAAATGATGAAATCAAACATCCATACAAAATATCATTTGATATTTAGGAGTTTTTTAAAGTATATGAGATCTTCAAACGTGAAACCATCTTTTGTATACATTGTGTAAACAAGGCAATAACCCATAGTAAATAAATGATAAATTCAAATAAAAATGTCCTTCAAATACAAATAATTATCCTAAACTTTACCATCTAATGGTAAAACTTCAGTTCTAGAACTTTGGGAGAATGTGAAGTACCCTTCATGGTCATTACTCCCAGGTCCACTCTGACCTGGATTGGTAGTACCTGTTAGGGTCTTATTTATATTTCTAATAATGACCATCCTACAACTCATATGTAACATGAGTAAGTGTTGCTAGTATAAAGAAGTCAGCTATTTTTGATGGACTCTTAGCTAATTAATATCATAATCTGAATTTTTAGAAAGAGAATGCCACGTTTTTTTAAAGTTTTCACTAAAGTCAGATTTTGGTAAGTGGTCTCACCATGTTGAAAATAGAGTAACAAACGAAACGCTATAAAGCTCAAATGCTTTATAATTTGACCATTCCTGTTTTTACTATTAAATGTAATTAGCGATCACTTATCAAGTTTTAAATGAGATGTTAAAAAGTTACGAATTGGGTGTTTAAAGGAGATTGTGGATTAAATGTCATCAAGAAAATTAGGCAAGTGGATTTTGTTAATGTCAGAACAATAAATGAGAAACATTTTTTTTTTATTAATTGATGTTTTCATCATTAGAGTTGGAGAAAGGAGAAGAGAGTGAGAGGTAGAGAGAGGGGAAAGAGAAGAGAAGAAAAAGATGAGAGAGAGAAGAGAAAGAGCTAGAAAAAAAAGAGAGAGATAAACAAATTTTTGAAGGTTTTACTATAATGAAGAGAGAAAGGAAAAGATGAAGGCAAGAGAGAAAGATAGATGAGAGATTCGAGAGAGAGAGAGAGATATGTCAAGTGATTCGAGAGAGAGAGAGAGAGAGAGAGAGAGAGAGAGATAGGGATATGTGAAGAGATTCGAGAGAGAGAGAGAGATATGTCAAGTGATTCGAGAGAGAGAGAGAGAGAGAGATAGGGATATGTGAAGAGATTCGAGAGAGAGAGAGAGAGAGATATGTGAAGAGATTCGAGAGAGAGAGATAGAGATATGTGAAGAGATTCGAGAGAGAGAGATAGAGATATGTGAAGAGATTCGAGAGAGAGAGATAGAGATATGTGAAGAGACTAGAGAGAGAGAGAGGGAGAGATGTGAAGAGATTCGAGAGAGAGAGAGAGAGAGAGAGAGAGATAGAGATATGTGAAGAGATTCGAGAGAGAGAGAGAGAGATATGTGAAGAGATTCGAGAGAGATATGTGAAGAGATTCGAGAGAGATATGTGAAGAGATTCGAGAGAGAGAGATATAGAGATATGTGAAGAGATTCGAGAGAGAGAGAGAGAGAGAGAGAGAGAGAGATATGTGAAGAGAGAGAGAGAGAGAGAGAGAGAGAGATATGTGAAGAGATTCGAGAGAGAGAGAGAGAGAGAGAGAGATATGTGAAGAGATTCGAGAGAGAGAGAGAGATAGAGATATGTGAAGAGATTCGAGAGAGAGACAGAGAGAGAGAGATAGAGATATGTGAAGAGATTCGAGAGAGAGAGATATGTGAAGAGATTCGAGAGATTCGAGAGATTCGAGAGAGAGAGAGAGAGATGTGAAGAGACTAGAGAGAGAGAGATGTGAAGAGATTCGAGAGAGAGAGAGAGAGAGAGAGAGATGGGAAGAGATTCGAGAGAGAGAGAGATATGTGAAGAGATTATAGAGAGAGAGAGAGATTTGTGAAGAGATTATAGAGAGAGAGAGATATGTGAAGAGATTAGAGAGAGAGAGAGAGAGAGATATGTGAAGAGATTAGAGAGAGAGAGAGAGATATGTGAAGAGATTCGAGAGAGAGAGAGAGAGAGATGTGAAGAGATTCGAGAGAGAGAGAGAGAGAGAGATATGTGAAGAGATTCGAGAGAGAGAGAGAGATATGTGAAGAGATTCGAGAGAGAGAGAGAGAGATATGTGAAGAGATTCGAGAGAGAGAGAGAGAGAGATATGTGAAGAGACTAGAGAGAGAGAGAGGGAGAGATGTGAAGAGATTCGAGAGAGAGAGAGAGAGATATGGGAAGAGATTCGAGAGAGAGAGATATATATGGGAAGAGATTCGAGAGAGAGATATGTGAAGAGATTAGAGAGAGAGAGAGATATGTGAAGAGATTATAGAGAGAGAGAGATATATGTGAAGAGATTAGAGAGAGAGAGAGAGAGAGAGAGAGAGATGTGAAGAGATTAGAGAGAGAGAGAGAGAGATGTGAAGAGATTAGACAGAGAGAAAAGGTAGATAAAAGAGAGATTCGAGAGAAAAGAGATAGATGCGAGAGAGAGAAAGCGAAAGGAATAGATGAGAGAGACAGACAGACAGACAGAAAGAAAACATTGAAGGTTGTGGAAGTCCTTAATCACACCGAAATCCTCAAATACAGACGACTATCCAATCAAAATCAGAGAAAGAAAATGGCGTCGTCAAAGTTGGCGGAACACAAACGTCTCCTTCCCGAGTTCGCTTTGACCTCACCCCCAACTCCACAAAAAGAAAAGCAACAGTCTTTTATATTAGACTGAATTTTGTGATTAGCTGAGACCAACGGGGATGAGTAAGAATTTGCCTATCCCATCGTCTATAAATTCGCACAATCCTCGTCATCGCTTTTTTCTAACAAGTCTTCCAATGTAAAGACCTTATTTTATGGCACTCGACGGCGTGTGCACACTAGTCATGGCCTTTTGTCTTTGCCATACTCGCCTCCGCGGCGTCTAAACCATCACATCAGCAGACAGAGAGCGGTCTTTTCAGTAGGTTGCTTCTTCGAAATGAGATTATGGGAGGGTCTCCGGTTTCTTGACGTGTATCTTGCTGCTTCCCAACTGTCGTCGTCATCATCATTGCTCGTGTGGACATCGTCATTTAGCGACAGAAAAATTTCATCCCCAATAATTGGTGCAGTTTCGTTTGACATTTAGCCATTGGCTCTCATGCTTGGGGAAGTAAGTGTAGAACAGGTGCTAAGCTATCGTTGTCCTCCAGTTCGTTTTCCAGCCATTCCGGATGATTGCCTTAGTCTTCGTCGCACTTGTACTTACTTTAAAGAACAGATTGGTTTGGTTTCTTTTTTAATAGTAAATTGCATTCACTTTGGAGGAAATAGCGCCGCTACTGTTCTTCTACAATGATGGCTTTGGCATTCGATAACTTACGAAGATTGATATTCCATTAAACCGAAACCGAACAGCCATTCTTGTGAGGCAAAACAAATGTTTTTCACGTTTTCAATGACAACATTGAACAACGGATTTTTAATCATTGTTGTAAATTTGAAAAATGGTTCCTTTTCAAGATATACCTTGAATTTAGGAAATAAATTAATTAATTTACTTCGTAAGCTGCATATGAAAAGGAAGTTAAAAAAAAACGGTTGAAAGCCTTTATCTTCTTTAGTGGGCAAAGCCATGTCGGTTTTATGTCTCAATACCGAGGCGAGACAAAGTCTGTTGTCGGGGTTGGAAATAAAGTCTCTCTTCTGTTCACCAAACAGGGATAAAAGAAACACGTCTTCCTCGGTCAAATAACCAGGATGAAAAGAGAAGGTGTATTTACCGTTCGAAGAAGGGAGACGAAAAAGGTCGAAAAAGTATTCTCGTATTCTCACGAGACTACGAGGCGTGCAAAAAAAGACGCCCCTAAAATCCAAGAGGAGACAATTATTTAAAGGATACAAAAAAAAAAGCTAGTTACATATATACATTTTAACTTGAGATTTCAAGGTATTTTCTTCAACCTAGGTGCTGGTTCGTACCACTTTCATTACATATTTTAAATATTTGTTCATTTATGTTTTAAATCTCTCTTTCAAAGTTAGCTTTCACTTCTTCAATGTTATAAGAATTGTCTTTAGGTTTGGTTTCTTTGTTTAATGGCATATCAATCTTCGTGGGTTATATAAGGCTAAAAAAATCCTTGTAGAAGGACGGCAGTAGCTAAGGGGTGAAGATAAAGGAGTTAATACTTTTCCCAAGATTTTTAGTCAGAAAAATAGCGAGAATGAATTTCGAATTCGCTTACTACGATGTCACAGCCAAGCACCTAAGTTACTAAGCCACGAGAACTCCCTCTAGAATTGACTAAACACTGCACCTTTCAAAAAATCCTCGAAGGAAATATTTGTAAGATTGACATTAAAATAAGTCTCAACAATTCAATACATGTTTGTCCAGGGAAGATAGCTGACATAACACGAAGCAATGGATGCTCACATAAGGCTAGATACAGCCCGATTCAATGATTTCAACGTTTAAATAACTTTTTCTTTCCTGAATATCATTGGGTGCTTCTGCGAATTTCAACTATTGTAAATTAAAAAAAAAAAAAAAAAAAAAAACTATTTTAAAGACAATTTATTAAAACCTCCTTTTAAACTTTACAAGAAATGTTGACAGTAATTTCCTGTAATCTGGAAGTAGGTTGTATCCTTTTACATAGGCAATCAATTTTTCTCATATTTGTTTTTTAAATTCTACCCCTCTTATCATGGAATTAAGTGAGAATTTAAAAAAATATCGGTAATATTCAAATAATTTTTTTGATAGCTTAATATATTTATTCAGCACCGGTATCTGGTGCTAATGGATACATACGTGTACAAAAAAGACACTTTGCAATAGGTTACAAACAATTAAGAGAATTCACATTAGAGGTGCCCGTGGTGTAATGGTTATCGTCGGCGACACGAGTTCAAATCTTGGACGAGACTGATTGCATTTCACATAGCACTAATACCCTTGGGAAAGGTATGAATCCAGTTATTCTCCCTCCAGCTATGGGTAAATAGTAGGGCAGACTGGGTTCTTCAGCCTTGGTGAGGCAACTAGTCTAGGAGAAGGAAAACTCTGAATTCAAACCTGTTAAACTCCTTCTTGTGTCATATCTTGCCCGGGGTTGGTAAATACTGAGGAGGATCAAATGCTGTATAGCCAAACAAGTAAGATCAGCCCGAATATTAAATCAACGGTATTTGTCACACACCCCACCAAACGGGCGGGTGTGGCACAAAGCCTTTTTAAGGTGGGTCTGGGTGCAGAGCCGTAGCCCAGACACGCCCGGCATTCCCCTAAAAAGAGCACCCTAGGCGCCACGCGATAAACTTAGCCCCTCCGAGGAAGATTAGAGCCTGGGGGACGCTCCCTCCCCTGAGGCTCGAGGAATGTCAGCCTTGACCGCATGACGCGAATGCTAGGCTTCCCTGGCACATACATAACACCTAGTGATGATTTTGTGAGGACTTATGAGTTAATAAATGTTGTGGATCGGTTAATGTTCATGCCCCCCCATGGTCAATGCTCAATACTACAAATATAGACATAAGAAATAGATATTTTAAAGTCTTGGAGAAGAAAAAAGTCATAACTTGGATTTTTGGCAAGACAATTTTCTGCTAGGTTTCTATTTTATACAGTTAACATAAATAGTAAAGATTTGGATTAGCTAACCTGACAAACAAAAAGTATGGGTCCAGTTTAGAATTATAGTTATGGAGCAAATCCAAACCCTAAAATTTACGTACAAACAAAAAACATTTCCAAGGGTTCTATTAGTAACCAAATAAAATTTGGTGGCAGTAGCTCTAGTCATCCTTGAATTATGACGGACTAGGAAAAACAAAAAACAACAAAAAAAAACAAAAAAAAAACAGATAATGACCTCCCCCCAGGTAAAAAAACAAACAAACAAAAAACAGTAAATTATAAGTCAATTTTGAGATTAACACATTTCCACTATAGGACTTTACACTCCTATAATTTAATTTGGGTTGTATGCCACTTGTTCCCATAACAAAGATGGCGGACGCACATAAATAATCAGTCTCGGGAAACCATTGGCTAGGAGAACCACGGGACCTGCTTAAAACTACGTCCGCGTAAATTTCGTCCTGCGTTTTTTTTTTTGTGTCGATTCCAAGACACGTATTTTCCATAAATACGTCGTCTTCAAACACTCTTTCTCTTTTTCCCAATTTCCATTACAGCGCTGACACGCTCTCTCCAGAGTGACACTCCTATTCACAAACAGAAGTAAAAAGCCTCGCAGACATTCATTTCTTCAAAGCACTTTGACTATGAAACTTTTTCCAGTCTCGGCGAAACCGACTGTTTCGAACCACAAGAAGAAATAGACATTTTAAATATGTAATCAACCTTAATAGGACGTTTTCATTATTAACCTTTTCTGTAGTTTAGTTGTGTTAGTTACACACACATACACACAGGACTATTTAACTAACAATGTAGAATCAGCAATATTTTTAATGTATCAATGTAAGTTTTATATAGATATAAATTTGTTTTGTTTGTAACCTTGTTTTGAATATTCCTTTTGTCCGCGCCGTTTCATATCTTCATTCATTTGCTTCACTCACGTACCTTTATCCATGTGCCTATATTCCACACATAACATAAATATACCTACAAACTGACACCCTACACCACTAATCGCCGTTGATGATGGTGGTGGGGGTAATGTTTATTTCCAAAAAGGTTGAAGCAATACACGAGTGAAATTACAATTTTTTTGGTGAGCACAAAGCCCAAAAAGTTTTGTGGGGAATAAGAAAGGAAGAAGACTATGTTGATTCTGGAGAGCCCTAGCTAGCCACTTTCGCGACCAACCATTTTGTATAATAATTTGTCGCCATGCGCGCAACAGACACCAAAAAACCACATTCACTCTATGAGAAACCGACTTAAAACCCTGATGTAATGAAATGGTGTATATACAATTGAAAAAGCATGATGGGGAGAGAAGCATGGAGAATGTTTTAGTAGAAAAAAAACAAAAGATAAAAGCCCAGTTTGGTTTCCCTCCAACCCACCCACTCCCATCGTCATTTTTTGGGTGGTGGTAGACAGAAACAGATATGCCTTTTAACAACCAGAATCCAGCCATATTTGACCTTATTTCTGTCAAACTCTTGTGTTCCCATTTTGAACTTGTGGAAACTGATAAGTTACATTGAAACTAAACTGAAATAATCCATTGTTATACATTACACATACAGTCTATTAATCACAAAGGATCTCAAACGTACACTTTCCCTGAAATGCTCATTCTATAACGTCTCGATAAATATTAGGCTAGAATATATAAATAAACACGCTTTGTTCGCGGATAAAATTAAAGTTACTACTTTATAGGGTCATTCATATTTACCAACCCCTCCGCTCGGGCAGGATATGACACAAGGTCAATTTTTAAGAGGAGTTTAACAGGTTTGAATTCAGAGTTTTCCTTCTCCTAGACTAGTTGCCTCACCAAGGTTGAAGAACCTAGTCTGCCCTACTATTTACCCATAGCTGAAGGGAGAATAATTGGATTCATACCTTTCCCAAGGGTATTAGTGCTATGTGAAATGCAATCAGTATCGTCTAGGATTTGAACCCGTGTCGCCGTGTCCATTTCCTACGATGATAACCATTACACCACGGGCACCGTCATTCATGGTTATTGAATGATATTTTCCAAGCCCAGAAGAAGAAAGAGTAGATAAGTCGAAAGTGTTTTTTTCATGGTAAATTTTCCGGGTAAAAAAAAAAAACAACTACGATTATTCAGGCTAAATGAAGCATTTCCAAGCAGAAGGAACAATTATTAGATACATTCAAAATGCAATATTATCAGAATTATTTCAACAAAGATGAAAAGATTTGATCCCATAGTTGGCATTTTGTTAATTTTTACATTGACAAAATTAACTTTATAGACACTCAAGGCTAAAAGATTTGTGATTTTATATTGAATATGTATGTTTTTATCCAACTCTTCCACCATAAACAGGATGCTACAAAAAGGTCATTTTTGAATTTGTTTACAGCTGGTTTGAATTCAGAGTTTTCCTTCTCCTAGACCGGTTGCCTTACCAAAGCTAACGAACCCATTTTGTCTTACTATTTACCCATAGCTGGTGGGAGAACAGGTAGATTCATGCCTCTCTCAAGGGTATTAGCACGAAGTGAAACGCAAACAGCCTCGTCAAGGAATTGAACTCGGGTCATCGATTCCATTTACTGAGACGATAACCGTTATGCTAAGTGCCCCTCTTTTCTTTTAGGCATGTTGTATGCAACTGGTTTAATATCATATATTCCAGACGTTTGGGCACGAATTTCAATAATATTTTTTTTGCGATTTAAGAATACATTTATTAACATTAAAGTGCGGTGTATGATATGGAAGATGTTGAAGATTAGAAATGAATGAATAAACATGAGCTAAGGTACAAAAACATCTGATATGATAGTGGAAAGGAGTATCTCATGAGTTGATGGAAACATTAGGTTTATAAGTCCTAAAAATTCACTCCGGCAAAGACACATGGAGCAATGGAAAAGGCGTTTGGTTGGGAAGTGTTTTTGAGTGAAATCATCTGGAGGTTGCAGGTTCAATCCCTCCAATAGGTAAGAATAACAAGGAATAATTGTAACTTCACAGTTGTATCCGGTCATGTTAACAGAATTGGAATAGTCTACTCCAGTGGTTCAAATAAAGGGTTCAGTTCAAGATTCTGTCTGAACTGAGTTCGACATGAGACACCTGAAGAAGGCCGAATGACATATCAACCGAAACGTTGGGAGTATAACAATAAAGATGAGATCAATAGTCCGAATATTCTAATTAATAACGAATAAATAAAAAAAGTTTTAAAAAATGCTGCTATACCAGACTTCTGGTTGGTACTTTTCATCCAATAAATGTTTTTACAACAGTAGCAACGTCAGTAACATACACCCCCCCGAAACAAAATAAAATAAAACAAAACAGTACAAGAGTTAACGAATTTCATGGACATAGGATAAGGTGAATTACGGTCAAATCATACCGAAAGTACCTTTGCCCAGTTGGCTGGGACTGTAGAATACACCGACTGCTTCTCTGTAGAGAGGTAAGACCCCTCCAATGAGTGTCCTGGATATGACACTAAAAAAATCTGATGGTGAGGATCCAGTAATGCTTGAGCTTTGGGGAATGCGGAGTACCCTTTCATTACCATCGCTCCCAGGTCCACTCTGGCCCGGAATGGTAGCAGCTGATAGGATCCTATCTATAGGTCAAATAGAACTAAACTGTGTACTTATGCAAAACTGAATTGTTTGAAATAGGACTGTTTTGACATTTAACTGTGTGTGAACAAAAACTAAACTTATACTAAACTGAATTATTTGAATTAGAACTAAATAGCTTGAAATAGAAATATTTTTGACAATTAAACCGCGTACTCATACTAAACTGAATTGTTTGAAATAGAAGTGTTTATTTGTATAAAAATGGAGTGGCATTAAATAACCTTTCAAGGTTGATATGCCATAAAACCAATCAACCAACCGGTTTCCGCCTGACCACCGAAGTTAAGCAGCGATGAGCCGGTTCAATATCTTAGATGACCGATTCGGTTTAACGGCATGTAAACCAGTCAAGAGTTACTTAGAGACTGGAGGTTGGAGAATCGCGTTCGTTGAACATTCATTCTTTAATGTGTGTGTGTGTGTGTGTGTGTGTGTGTGTAACAGATCTATTTGATTCATAGATGGGACCCTAACAGGTACTTCCACTCCAGTCAGAGTGAACCTAGGAGTAGTGGCAAGGAAAGAATAATATATTAGATGCGTGACCACTTAAGCAACAATAGGTACTATAAGCAAGGCGAGGCCTGAGTGCTATATCTAAGCAAAGCTTAATAAATAACAATACTGGAGGAGATATTATTACTTACACACATAAAAATTCTGATTTCAAAGTGCATATCTCTTTTAATCTTTTATCTTAGAAATGACTCGACGCCATTTTATTTTCTTAAATACGCCATTACAGGAAGGCGTAAAGTTTCGTTTGGGACGGTGAAAATTTTACGGCGTAAAAACTCACAAAAGTTACATGCCCAGAGATGTCAATCAAAATCCAACATCAACAGCTGTTTATTTTTATTTACTTATTTATTTTTCTCTTTTCTTTTTCATATAACATGTCAGTAACACACGAGGTTGAGTTGAGTTTTCTAAAACGAACTAAACAGTTTTACATTTTAAAAACATACCTACAATGGGGAAAATGGATATAGGACGCTTATTAAGGTATTATTTTACGAGGGCACATTAAAAAAATAACTTTGGGTGGGAAATCAAGGTATTTACCTAGAGTCAAAAAATAAAACGTAATAATGTAGAAAAATTGAGAAATTCATTATTTAGTTTGTCTTTTCTGAGATTAGGAGATGAATATTTTCGCACATCACATCCATAGTGACTTTAGTGTTTTTTTTCCGGATAGAAAGAAGACTCTCTCATCGAATTTATGCGTTGTGTGTGTGTGTGTGTGTGTGTGAAAAATGTTCAGAGATGAATAAACACAAGGTTTTTGGAGGATGATTTTATTCATAGAATTATTAGGCAACGTTAAACGTTTCGGGCGTAGGAGTTAAATGAAACAAAAAGAGAAAGTTTTAAAACATTCTATATCTGTTGGTAGCGCTCCATTTCAAATTTGTGTGATGTAACTACCCTTTCCAAATTTATTTTTTTAAAATGAATAAAAATAAACTCCATTTCATATCAGTCTGTCTATCTATGTTAATATTAATATCATTCAGTTCATATCTACAAATTATAAACATTCTATAACATATCTATCCTATCTTTATCAATGTTAATCTTTTTCTATCTGTTTTATGAAAACTGTCACTAACTCTTCAATAACAATTAGGAATTTAATTAGCAATAAAGATAACATTACCTACATCGAATCGAGAGCAGGGATTTATGAAATTCCATGGGTGGATTGTAATAGAAAAAATGTAGGTGATTCTTCTAGTAGTCTCAATTGATTTACGAGCCTACGAGAGATTGAAAAAAAAAAAAAAAAGGAAATATAAATGACAGTTTGGTCTAACATTTTAGAAACTACTCACAACTTTAATTTTAAAGATTCGAAGATGTTAGTTTATATACATAATACCACCACAAAAAAAGCATCGGAAAATTCTTGAATCTAGCATCATATCAAACCACAATACTATCAAACGGAAACAAGGTGGGTTTTTTTTGTTTTTTCAATTTTTCTCCTTGTTTGGTCAGTTTGGTGCTAAAAACTTACAAAATCCCTAATCTGAAATATAAAATAATTCGCCTTCATCGTTGGTAGATAGATAGTTAAATGAAACTGACAGAGATAGAAATAAGGTTAACACTAATAATGACGGCTAGATATGTTATGGAATGTTTATAATAGATAGATATGCAATAAATTAGACAGATAGATAGATAGATAGATAGATAGATAGATAGGATATGAATTTCTTTTTAAAATAAATTTTGGAACGTTAATTACATCACACAAATTAGAAACAGAATGCTATCGATGGAAATAGAAAGTTTTAAAGCTTTCTCATCTTTTTTTGTTTTCTTTAATAACTCACGCATCCTGATGAAATTCTAAAAACCGAAACGTTCGCAAATAATTTTATAAATAAAATCATCCTCTGAAGACTTTATATTTTTTTGAAATCTCTGTACATTTGGATAGTATCGGATTTATTTCCAGTTTTTCCCCAGATTGTGTGTGTGTGTGTGTGTGTGTATGTACGAGCAGAATTCGAAATATGGTCAATTTTTTAGGCAGAGTTTCACAGGTTTGATTTCAGAGTTTTCCTTCTCCTAAACTGGTTGCCATACCAAGTTTAAAGAGTCCAGTCTGCCCTACTATTTACTAATAGCCGGAGGAAGAATAGTTGGATGCATACTTTTCCCAAAGGTAAGAGCGCTATGTGAAATGTAAACAGTCTCGTCCAGGATCTGAACTCGAGTCGCCGTGTTGATTTCTTACGACGATAACCATTACACTACGCTACGAGCGACCAGACTAAAAGAAATAACAAGACTTGAATGTCTTCACTTAAAGATCTTGTGAAAGAAAATAACCCGCGGTTTTTAACCGAACATGCTTATATATATATATATATATATATATATATATACACACACACACACACACATCTAATTTAGGATAACGTTGACCACGAAATCAACGGCGCTGTGCGACTTTCAGTTTTTCGATTGTGCGATTATCAGACAAAGTGGTTCCCATGTGGTGGATACTCCTCTAAAAAGGCTCTGCGTCTACGTTATCCTGATTTCATATACTGTCCAATATACCTCGCCGAGAACATGTATGCGGTAATGTACAAGAGAAAATAGATAAAGATTTTTTTTAAATCATAGAAATTACTTTTATTCACCAGCTAGAAAAAAGTAGGTTTCAGCCATTATCATTTTTTTTACCAAATATTTACATGTATAAAACCACATCTTCATCGTTCTATAACTCATCCACCCATTATATTCATTTGATTTTTCCCCTCTCAGCAACCACTAAGATGGTGACTTACAGCTGATGCATCATTTTTGCGACTAAAATGTAACTGTTCAATTGAAAATAAAAATAAAGGAAATTAGAGAACTTATTCTTATCTGCATGGCGAATCTAAGTATTATATTTTTATATAATCTTTTGATATATTACCACAGATGTGTCCTCAATAGGATATTCTGGACAAGTACCAAAACCTTTCTAAATCACGGAACTCCCACCCTGGGATTTTTAAATATTTACTGATATAAAGAATTCCAAACTAAAAGAGTCTAAAAAGTGATCGATAACAAAAATAGATTATTCTATTGAAGGGTTGTGACTTTTCTATCATTTAAGAAAAGAAAATATCACCTTTTGCGTTTTTAACTTGTATTTAAAAAAAACAAAAAAAACTTATGTCAAGCAACATTTCCATTCATAGCAAACTAACTTGTCTGTAATGGAGTAATGCTCGATAGGCTGGTTGGTTGGTTTCTTTATTTAATGGCACATCAACCCTTGTAGATTATCTAATGCCAAAGCCATTCTCCTAGAGAGAACAGTAGTGGTGCTATTTAACCCATAGCTGGGAGGATAAGGGGGTTCATACCTTTCCCAAGGGTATTTGCCCGAAAGTGAATGTAATAGCGCGACTGGAGTACGAACTCGCGTACTTCGATTCTGCAGTCCATCGCTTTAACCATTACACCACGAGGACACCCCCTCGATAGGCTGGGGCAGTGGAATAGGACGAATGCACCTCTGCAGAGAAGAAAGACCTTCTCCTCTTAAATTGCACCTGATGGTAAAGTTCCAGTCCTAGAACTTTCTCTTGTAACAATCCACCAGTCTGAACCAAAAATATGTGCCGAATTTCACGACGATAAGTTTTATCCTCAAAGGAGTTCAGGACTGACACACAAGTAACCAATTAAAAAAACACATTTACGTACATTGTACACGTGAAAAAACAAATTCACACACACATATGGATATACTAATGTCATTATTGGAACTTGGCGAATTGAAAACAATTAAGCATCCTTCCTACCATCAAAATGAGCTGTTCAATAATAATAACTGCCCGTAATTTATTCCTTAACATTAAAACAGAGAAAACAAAGGGAAAATTTCAAAAATTTTATTTCATTTAAAGAAATAGCGGATATAATTTCCGTGTATTTAACAATCTGCTCTTAAACATTTTCTATTTGTAAGCGTTGTCTGTCATCTCAGGTAAATCTTCCCCATACCAATATGACTAGACAAATCTATTTAATCTTACGTTATGAAACAGAACAAATTCCTTATGTTCTGTTGTACGAGTTAATTTTCTATAATCTCACGTATACTCTTCACAAAAAGTATTTGAAACAAACACTAACATTCTGATTAAAAATGTTTTTGAATGTAAATGAAATTTTCCGCTTTTGATCTTGAAGTGAAAGAGACTGAATTGTACATATGTTTATCTTGTCTTTTCTTTCCATTGATTCAGTGTTAGTGTATCAGTGAATATACTAATGCTATTATTGGAACTTGAAGTTAAAGAGAATGAAATATTCTCTGAGGAAAAAAGATGGTCAGAGGCGAGGAACAAATTACCAAATTTTAGGAAAATATCAATCAAATAAGATATTTTACATTACTTTTTCGCGTACATTCAGACATATGTTTGTTCTTGGACTAGCACGTGTAATTTTTCTGTTTTTGTTTGGTTTGGTTTTATGGCATATCAACCATTATAGGTTATTTAATGCCAAATCCTCTATGCATATATATTAAATATATAGGATTTGGTTTGGTTTTATGGAATATCAACCATTGTTGGTTATTTAATGCAAAATCCTCTTTATACATATATACTAAATATGATTTCTAAACACACTTTGTTGGCAACATTTTAAAATGAACCTGAGCTCATTTTTTTGCTCACAGTTAAATAGTTTCAAGTATTGCTATGTATCACTAACAATTAAATTAAACATCAGTCATTTGTTTACACACAGTTTAAATGTCAAACAATTCTATTTGACTCATTGATAGGACCCTATCAGGGTGTTACCACTCCAGGGCAGAGTAGACCTGGGAGACAGGAGCAGTGAAGGAGTACTCCACATTCCCCGAAGCTTCAGCATTACTGAAGCCTCACTATCAAATTGTTTAGTGTCATAATCAGAACACTCGTTGGGAGTGGGGTTACCCCTCTGCAGTCCTAGTCGAATGGGCTCTTATCCGTTTTGGGACACATTGTTAATTGTTTCAACATTTGTTGTATAATCATATGTACCGATTAAACGTTTTAATTGTTTACACAAGTTTATCTCGTCTTTCCTTTCCGTTTATTCAATGTTAGCATACCAATGGATATACCAATGCTATTAATAGAGTTTGGTGAATAGGAAACAATTAAACACCCTTCCTAGAACCAAAATATGTGGTCAATAATAACCGAAGTTTACGTCGCTTCCCCAGGCTGCAGCAATCCTCTCAACTAAAAGTGGTAGGGTTGTGGTCGTTACTCTGTAGGTATTACATATCTTGCTTGTCAAATAGTACCTCCAATGATCATTACTTGGCGAGTCCAAAGTAGCATATAAAAGAAAGGCGCAGTAATGTTACATACTCTTTCAGTTGTGGTTCCAGCAAAGCGCACATTTACGAAGGGCTGGCACCCTCGAGTCGTATGACTCATGATAACATGTCTCAAAGATACAAGTCTACAGACAGTATTTCTATTCACTCTTATACATCGTATATTAAGGACTCTCAACTTACACCAAAGACTTTCAACCATATTAGAACAACTCCTCTACATAATCTTTTCAAGTATTCTTTTTAGTATTTCATATCATTCTTGTATTTACACTTAAGTTTACTCAGACAATAAAATGTTCTGGTTAACACGTCGCGAATTGTTCTGACATTGTTCTGCACGAGGAAATATTAAACCACGATACATTTCCTCTGCTATAAGGGTTCGAATTGTAAATAAAGTTATCGGTGAATTATGATACTCAGTTACGACAAACATACAAAGACAACATTCAGTCATCGATACCATAAGCCCTCTGCTACAATCTGAGGCGTTTCCACCTCCCCCAAAAAATGGGGGGGTAATACCGACGAGACTGGACAATTTTTGTTACTATCTTCCTCTTCGTTGGGGGAACGTATTAAGCTTGACCTTGTGTCATATCCTTCTATCTGGTGAGGTGGAAAGGAAAACAATTTTTATACCTTTGAGCCGACTGAGTGAGTAACCCGCATATTACTAGTGAATTTTAAACAAATACATTAAATGTTTCATTTATTCATTCATTCTAAAGTGTACGTAGAAGAAAAACGAATTTACAAATTTTGAAAATGAAAATAGCAGAAGCAGAAACGGTTGTATTTTTGTAGCTGACCTCATCTGAACCCGGTAATCGGGAATTTCCTTATAAAAAAGTAAATAAACTGACTCGTTGATTCAACCGCAATCAACCACTCCTTTGCTTAGCATTCATAAAGTTTTTTTTGGTCGTAACAAATTTATATTCAGTGAAAGGAGTGAGGAAATTGATAATAAAAATAATATTTGGCAATTTTTGACCTAATTTTTTTTTTTTTTTTTTTTTTTTTTTTTTTTTACACAAGATTCGATCATGTCAGCATTGAAAGAAAAGGGTAAAAAGTAGGGATGTACGAAATGTACCTTTTTTAATGGTACATTTGTTAAATACACCAATTTTTTAATTTCCTAAAACCCGGCTAATAATCGGATTGCAATTAAAATTTTTGGTATATTTTTTCTACGGAGGCCCACAAGAGAACCAATATAAAGAGTCACAAAAGGAAGATAAAACTTTTCCAAGAATTTATTACTCCCCCCCACACACAAAAACAAATAAAAAACAAAGGATTATCACGTTTTTGATCATCCATACTTTAGAAAAGCACACGTCGCTTGCCATAACAGTGCTTATAAGTGCGTGTTTTTTTTGTACATGCTGAGTAAAAAAAAGAATAGTTCGTAGTTGTCTATTTATCAAAAATTTAGTACAAGCATCACCGACTAAAATTCGACTAGGTTGGTAAATAGTTTTGAAAGGATACAATAAATAATTATTTCCCTTAGATGATATATTCGTTGGGGGTCTCGGAAGTATCACATGACAATCTCAAAAATCAATATCAAGCTCTTTTTGTCTGTTCTTTAAACAGTAGACATCGTTCTCTCGCAGGGCTAGAGATAATCGAGCCACATGGCTATATTACCCACACTTGTCAAGTGGGTCTTTTTCAGTGCTACTTTGGTATGCGGTTTAAGTGTCATGAAGCTATTTTGGTATATGTTGTGATCTACAAGAAAAGTTACACTTTCTTCTTTTTTATTATCAAGAGACAAGGTAAAAATTGTCTTGATTTTGAGAGAATGTCTGGTTGGAGAATCTGAAGCATGAATGTCTGTTGGAAACTGTTCTCGACTCAACAGAGTACAAGTAGCAACAGCCCACTTAATTCTGGCATAGACCTCAGTCTCCGATTAGCAGACCCTTCCATGATTTTACCTGCTTATTGACATCTGAATATATATATATATATATATAACGAGATCACAGACTAGACGAAGTTGCATTTCTATATAAAAAAATAAAAAATATGGCCTTTTATATAAGTTGTCAGCCGACCGTGGTCAAGGGCAACCCGGAGGCTTCCTTTTCAATAGCTACTACACCAAGATGTTGGGAAGGGCGCTACTGCTTTCCCTCGATTGCTCCACTTACTCTTGATCTATACCTTATAATTCTGATTGTTAAACAAGAAGGCATCAAGTACCATTTTTTTAGTCTTTGGTATGACTCGACCTAAGATTGAACTCCAGTCTCCTGGACCACTGACCGACACTAACCATTATGTTAATGAGACGCTTGTAGTAATCTACTAAACCTTCTTTTTTTTTTGCTTAGATGTGGCCCAAGGTCATATAAATGCGGCACTCAATGAGCCAGTTGTACATGTTGAATGTTTTATATAAACCATAATAAATAAAGAAAATATGTAGATCGTAGACTAAAAATCAATTTTGACTTTTGTAGATCCCCTTATCTATGTAGATTGTATACCAAAGTAACACTCCTGTTTCTACTCCTTATATGTACTGCTTGTTCATGGAACAATATGTATATAATTCTATCATGGGAAATTTTTGTGTTCCGTCTTAATACTCCTTGAATATATATATATATATATATATATATATATATATATATATATAAATCAACCGTTCTTGTGCGAATAATGAATTTATCTTTCCTTCCTTCGAGTTCGGTATTAGTATATCACGGATATCATCATCATCATGTCGCACCGCCAGCAGGGATCTCCCTGACCCTCTCCCGCCAACCTTCTCTATCGTTCATCGTTCCCGGTTGTTCTTCAAGGCTACATCCTGTATCGGCACAGTGCTGTTGTATATAGGTTCTAGCTGGTCGTACTGCCTTTGCTCGTCCATGTGAAGGGATCCTCAGGAATATGTCACTTATGAGTTCATCCCTACTTCTACAGCAGTGTCCCGCATGTCTGGTTCGTCTAACTTGGATAGTTTTCGTGATAGGTGGCCGTGCAGCTGCTGCTTTGTGGGGTGCTGCCTCCAGGACTTGTTTAATATTGCTCGCAGCATTCTTGTGTAATTGCCGTCAAGCTTTTTCTCCATACGTTTAGTTAGTATCCATGTAGTGCATCCATATAACAGTATTGACACGACCGTTGCTTAGAAGAAACTGCGTTTTATTTTATCGGTCAGGTCTGGCTTCCATATGACCGATAGCCTATCGATAGTTGTCCATGCCTGTGCTAGTCGGGTGTTGATGTCTGTCTCGGTTGATGAGACTGCTTCCGAGGTAGGTGAACTTGTCTACTAGTTTCAGAGAACTACCGTTTAGTGTGGAGATGTTGCCTGTTTGATAAAAACACGTGTATTCCGTCTTGTCTGAGTTGAAATGGAGGCCTATGCCAGCAGCTGCTCGTTCCAGACTATGTAGCAGAGTTTCGGCTTGGGCGGGTGTATTTGCTAGAAGCGCTATGTCATCGGCGTAATCCGCATCCGTAAATGTATATGCGGGGTATCTTCTGCTTCTTTCCTTTGTCAGCTTGAAACCGTTGTCTTTCATTTTATCAATAGACGTTCTAAGCACGTAAAGACAGATGATGGAGAGGCATGGGACTAATGTGTCTCCTTGCAGCATACCTGCTACAATGTCGAAGTAGTCTGTGTCTCCATCCGGTTATGTACATACTATTCCTTTACACATCATTTATATATATGTATATATATATATATGTGTGTGTGTGTGTGTGTGTGTGTGTGTCTAAGTAGTCTGTGTCTCCATCTGGAGAGCGGACTTTTACTTTCGTGTTTCTATACAGCATCATTATGCCTTCGACGGTTTCTTTGGGTAGGCTGTAGGCGAGTAGTATTTTCTCCCTCTTCCTTTTGTGTATGGAGTCAAAGGCCTTGGAGAAGTCGAAAAATAATATGATTGACGCTAGGTTTTTTGCTCGTACACCGTTAAGAATTCGTTGGTTCTTTTTAAGTATCTTCTCAATTTTGGGTTCTATGCGGTTGCGTAGTAGAGCATTGTATATCTTGGCCACTATGGATGTAAGGGTTATACCTCGGTAGTTCTTGACTAATCTGAGATCGCCCTTCTTAGAGAAGGGGAGGATGCATCCCTTTGTCCATCTGTCAATTATGTTTTGATTATATACGGCATTACAGTATCGGAGCAGTATGTCGTCGAATTGCCTGGTCTTCCATACTTTTGGGGTATTTCATCAAGCCCTGTTGCTTTTCTATTTTTAATTTTTCTTAGTACCGAGATGAGTTCTTGCGTAAACTGCTCTAGTTTGATGTCTAATTGTTTACTAATAATTCTCGTGATTGGTTCATGTGTAACTTTCGGAAGGTTTCCAAGTAAATTCTCAAAATAATGTTTCCTTAGTTGTATTCGTTCTTCTTGGCTGGTAGCTTTCAGTTTAGCTTTCGCAGTGCTCTTCCTTCTGCTCACTTCGTTTACCGTGCTATCCAAGATTGTCTATCTTCAACAGAGTCTTTAATCTTATTGATCTGATTTTGTATGTATTCTGTTTGTTCTTTTAGGTATATATTAGCTAATTTATTCTGTGCCTTTTTAAGTTTCAGAGCATTGATATTGGTTGGGTTTTTCCTGTTGCATTTGGAAGCAGTTTTTACATTTGTACGCTTTTTTCTAATCGCTATGTTTCTTATAAGACTCTAGGTTTAACTTTTTGTTTAGTTGATATGCATTCTGCTGCCGCTTCTAAGTGAGCATTGACGAAATTCTTATATTCGTCATTCGGAGTATGTGTTTCTGACATCTCCTGTAGTATATCGAATTTGTTTCTAATGTCCCTGTTATTAAGCAGGAACCAGTTATAGTGTACAGTGGTTGATGTTCAGACCGTATTCCTTCGTAGGCTCAGTCGTATCTTTGCCGTGACAATTCGGTGATCGGAGGACACACCCTCGAAAGAGGAATATGCATCGCTCTATTATTATATCACGGATATACGAAAGCTAATATTGATAAGAAGGGAGTTGACTAAATATTACCAAACATTCTAATCATCTCATTAAAAGCCGTATTTTTCGCCTCTAAACCCTAACGATGATAAACCTGACAATGGCTGGGTTTGGTTTATTTGCTTAACATCATATCAACTCCTTATGGGTTATTTAATGCCAAAATTTGATTAATTCAAAATGTTTAATTACATTCATAACTATTTTCAATATTCCATTGCATATTTTAAAAATTGAAATTGGCCAGTCAGCTGGGGCTGTAGAAAACACTGATTGCACCTCTGCAGAGGGGTAAGAACCCTCCCCCAATGATATGACACTAAACAATCTGATGGTGGGGTTCCAGTAATGCTGGGGCTTTGGGGAATGCGGAGCACCCCTTCACTGCCATTGCTCCCATGTCCACTCTGGCCCGTCGTGGTAGCACCTGATAGGGCCCTATGTATGGGTTAAATAGAACTAACGGCATACTTATGCTAAACTGAATTGTTTGACTAAACTGAATAGCTTGAAATAGAAATGTCTTTGACAAACCGTACTTACATTTAAACTGAGTGAATTAGAACTGTTTGAATAAACTGAATAGCTTGAAATAGAAATGTTTTTTTAACTGTGTATTCATGCGAAATAGAAATGTTTTTTTAAACTGTGTACTCATGCTAAACTGAATTGTTTGAAATAGAACTGATTATTTACATAAAATGGATTTGGCGTTAAATAACCTACAAAGATTGATATGCCATAAAACCCAACAAAATAAAAATTAAACTTTTTGTTTTATGTGTCTATAATCATTTGTTTGTATATAATAATTTTAAAACAGATCTATTTGACCCATGGATAGTACTCTAACAGGTACCGCCACTGCAGATTAAAGGGGACCTGAAAGTAATGGCAATGCGGGAGTACTCCACACTTCCCTGAGATCGAGAACTGGAGTCTCGCCATGAGATGTAGTCTGGTGTCATACCCAGATATACACACACACACACACACACACATACACATATATATATATATATATATCGTATATATACACGCACCAAAAATAGGGTGTGTGGGGGGAGGGTTCTTACCCTTCTTCAGGGTATACAGTCAACGTATTCCAAAACTCGCCAATAAAGGTAAATAAACGTGACAAGTAATAAAGGAAATGTCGTAGAGAAAAATCTCAACTGCTGAGTAAGAAAGAAAGAAAGAAATGCCTTAGAAAATAATTTCATTCAAAATATTTTCATGAAAGTTGATGGTTACGATAAAATTATATTTAAGATAATATCTTTTTTATTGGAGGCATTACTTATTTTCTCGGTTTTTGCCGAATAAATAGATAAATAAATAAAACTTTTTTCAAAACCGATCTTTTGAATTTTCTCGACATTTTAAAAAGATTATTTTTCTTTCAATCAAGTAAGGGACTTCAAGGGCATATGTGGTTTGGTATTTTTTTTTTTTTTTTTTGTTTAATAGCATATCAACTTTTGTGGGTCATTTAATGCCAAAGCCATCCCTATTAAAAAAAAAAGTGATACTAGTTAACCAATTCTGGGAAGATAAAGGGGTTCATAATTTTCCTAAAAGGTATTAGTCCGAAAGAGAAAATAATACAGTGACCTGAATTCAAACTCACTACGGTGGGCGTCGCGGGTGGTGTAACAGTAAGTAACCAAGCTAGAATAGCAATTCTTCACGAGTCAGTTCAAGTCTTATTGGGAGTCTTTCATATGGCCTTGTGCTTAGTAAATTACTACTACGATTTCGAAGTCCAGCAAATTATACATCACATCATATCACGGTCCTATAGAAAGGGTGTCCTCGTGGTGTAATTATTAGAGCGATTGACTGCGGAATCATAGGAAGCGAGTTAGAACTCCAGTCGCGCTATTACGTTCACTTTTAGACAAATACCCTCGGGAAAGATATGAACCTCCTTATCCTCCCAGCTATGGGATAAATAGTACCACTCCTGTTCTCGAAAGATGGCTTTGGTATTAAACAAAGATTGATATGCCGTTAAACAACGAAACCACCCACCCACGGTCCTGTAGAACACGAATAACTTTTAAACAGATTTATTTGACACAGGTGTGACCTTAACAGGCACTACCACTCTGGGTCTGAGTAATAGTGATGAAGGCGTACTGCATACTCCCCATATCTCCAGAACTGGAGCCTCACAATCAGATGCAGTTTAGTGTCATACCTGGGACACCTCATCTTTGGGGGTGGGGTTTTTCAGTCAGCGTATTTTAAGACCCGTCGACAAGACAAATATTGGGTACAGACAAAAATTGTTAAGTTCCTTTGGCACTTCTTTTCAAGATGCCGCAGGCATCAGACAGTGACTGACTACCTCTTTTAGTGTACCATATTCGAAATTAACGCTATGTGCGAAATGGACATATAATGTTCATAACGATAGAACATAGGAATCTCAGAATTAGAAAACACGTAAAGACTTCTTGTTCAGGTACGAAAACTTTTTATTAACAGAGTTAAAGGTTTCGACGTAAGGAGGAGAGACACAATCTTCTACGCTGTCTTATTCATTTGGCCCCCATCTCGAGCGCTCCCCTCCATAGGGTGCACGTTCGCCTCGCGCCTGCGAGCTTCAAAAGTCGATCCTTCTCGTTTGGCGTCTGGTACCCGACTCTTGCGGCCCCATTAGGGCGCAAGTTCGCCTCGCGTCTGCGAGCTCCAAAAGTCGAACCTCTTCGTTTGGCGTCTAGTACTCGACTCTTATTTTCTTCAAATTCTCACACAAACTTCCGCGTGCTTCCGGTGCGTGACGTCACCCGCACCTTGTCACCCAATATCGTCTCGGACTGTTATGACATCAGAGTGACACCTCCATCCACTCGCGCGCACCCGCGTTAACACCTGCTTCAATCTTACACCCAACTAACCCATGTGCTGAGCCGAAAGGTTCTCAGCCTAACTAAACTCAAAGGCATGAACCGAAATCCCTCGGCTATTTTATAACATTAGTATGCAATGTGGAATGGCAGCTCTGAAACAATACGTTAGCTGATTTTTTTAAAATTATTGTTCGTTCGTTTTCTTTGCTTCCGTTTCGATTAAAAGGCCGATTTACTCAGTCCAACGGAAATCACGTTTGAAAGGATTATCTGTGGTCAAGAATAAATGCAATCAATGTTATTATTTGCACAGTTTGTTTCGTAAGTTCCCTAACAAGCGTGTAATGATTCAAATATCTACATTTCAGTGTTCATATCAATTTTGATATATTGTCCATTGGGTGTAGGTATATATTTACCTACACTTCTGTACGAGCAGGACGCGACACAAGATCAATTTTAAGCGGAATTTAACAAGTTTGAATTCAGAGTTTTCCGCCTCCTCCACCGGTTGCCATATCGAGGTTAAAGAGCCCAGTCTGCCTAACAATATACCCATAGCTGTAAGGAGAGTAATTGGATTCATATTTTTACCAGGGGTATTAGTGCTATGTAAAATTCAAACAGCTTCGTCAAGGATTTGAACTCTGATAGTCGTGTTCATTTCCTAAAACAGAAACTATTACACCACGAACGCTTCCATTGGGTGTAAGTAGAATGAGTAGAGTGTTCGCCAATGGTCTGGGAGACCGGGGTTTATTCCCAAGTCGAGTCATACCAAAAACTAAAAAAAAAAAAAAAGGTACTTGATGCCACCTTGCTTAGCTCTCAGCACTATAAGGTAAGGATCAAGATAAAGTGGAGCAATCCTGGGAATGAAGTAGCGCCCTCCCCTACACCTTGGTGTGGTAGGTATTGAAAAGGGAACATTCGGGTCACCCTTGACTAAGGTCGCCAACTTGACTTTAGAATAATTCAACTTCCACAGTTTGGAGAGCAAGGCAGTTATATTCACCAAGTTTTAATTTGAAATTGACTTACAAACCTTGTCGTTTATTAGTTGTTTAGCTAGGAGGCACATAAAATAATTTACAGCTTAGTTCCATGAACCTTACCCCAAGGTAAAGTGATAATGGAACTAACTGCTAATCTAGTTAGCTAACTATTACACTTCGTGAAGTGCCGAGGTTCCAATTAGATAGCATATTTCTTTGATCGGCCAAGATTGGAATTAAAATGAAAATAAATTAAAATGAATGTAAAATTTGTAGCCATTGGTACAAATTTTGGTGGACAAAACTTATTGTACAATTGTCGAAACGCTGCTGAAAGGGTTTTTTTAAAAAGACGAAAATAAAACAAAAAGACCCCCAAAAGTCGAGAAGACTATCGATATTTGATGTCAATATGTCAGGGCTTTGAATATGCTGATGATATTCTGCAGAGGAACAAGGCCCTATATCACCCTTCAAAGACATTAAACTGCATTTGATAAGGAGGCTCCAGTTCTTGAGATCTGAGGAGTGTAGAGTACTCCCTTCATTACCATTACTCCTAGGTCTATTCACACTTTGAGTGGTAGTATCTGTTAGGGTCCCAACTATGGGTCGAATAGATCTGCATGAAAATTATTCGTATTTAATAAGAATACTTAATACCATATAATTGTAAATTATTTGTATTAAGAATAGTTACAAGAAGCCATTTTTTTTTTTTACTTAGGATTATTATTAGTTATTTGAAATCATATAACTGTGTGCAAAACAAATGTATAATATTAAATAGAAATAATTACTTGAAACCATATAATTATTAGTATTAGATAGGAATACTTGAAACCACACAGCTGTGTGCAAATTATTAGTATTAGATAAGAATACTTGGTATCATAACCGTCTAAAAAAATTCTTAAAAAACGTAAACATAAATGGATAATGAATACGATTACTAGACATAAAATAACTATAAACGGATTGAAACACCGTTAAAGAGAATCAATCAAGCAGTTGGGTTGTTATAGTTGGAGGTTCGGGTAGCGTAACGGTTATCGTTTTGTGAAATGGACCTAAGCCTAGGTTGATAACCAACCTCATGAAAAGCAATGTTGTCCTAAAAGTGACCTTCTTTTCTCTTTCATTTTCTAAAGTTTTATACACACACACACACACACACACGATATATAAGTTGGCGACCCGAAGTCTCCTAGCTAGTCTCCTAGCTACTACATCGAGGAGGTGTCCTCATGGTGTAATACTTAAAGCGAGGAACTGTGGAATCGAAGTAACCGAGTGGAACTCTAGTCGCGCTATTACGTTCACTTTCGGACAAATACCCTTGGGAAAGCTATGGGTTAAATAGTAACACTACTTTTGGGCAACTCGGGTGGTGTAATGGTTAGCAAGCTAGACTAGTAAACCTTCACGAGTGAGTTCGAGTTTTTGAAGTCTTTGGTATGATTGAACCCCAGTCTCCCGGACCATTAGGCGAATACTACCCACTCGGCCAATGAGCCGGATATTTGTCGCTGCCTCCCACCAGACACGACTTGACACAAGGTCAAAAGCCCGAAGGCCAATTAAAGTGGGGATAAAGGGGAGGGGAGGTCGGGAACGAGCCGAGACTCGAACCCTGCTTGTCTGTGCTGCTCATCGGCTCACTTAGTGCAATGTGAGCCTGATGAGGCAAGCAGTTTCACGAACCCAAATGTGGGTCCGGGCACGTATGCCAGTTTACGGCTTAAACTAGACGCTTGGTCTAGTGCCGTATATGGGTGACAAAGAGGACAAAAGTGCAGCTCGCCCACCCGAAGGTTGCCCAGCCGAAGCTGGGGGCCTATTCGGCCCCGAGTCTGCTCTTGATTTCGAGCACCCATCCGGCACGAATGCCAGACGGCCCAGCCAATGTTATCTCTTCCAGTTTATCAGTGACATTGTTATAGAGCAATGGTAAGCAATAATTTTCTTTGGTATGCCTCATTGGAACTTTTGGAAAATCTCACGAACCGAAATGAACTTACATAGACTATTTTATAAATTTTGGCTAAGTATGAATTTATCCAACTTTAGATTTGACACATGGTCATTTTATATTGAGGTGGACAGGCACTAATCGAGACCCATGCTTGGTCCCCTTACCAAGCCTCTTTAGGGGTGCCTTAGACGCCAAGCCATGAACTTGGCTCTGCTAAGCAGGTACTGCCTTGGGCAGGGAAACACCCCCTCCCCAGGACCAGACGGTATTTAACTGATATCTGATCATGGCACTAGGCCGTTTTATAGTAGGGGCTACGCACGAATCGAGACATGCGCGGCAGTTTCAAAAATTCTTGAGCTCGTCGGCATTTCCCTAATGGGGCGCCTCAGGCACCAAGCAATAAACTTAGTCCTGTAAGTAAGTAAAAGCCAGGGGTGACAGACCCCATAGGCTAAGTTTTAGTCGGAGAAATATAACCACCTGGCATAAATGCTAATTGGCCGGCTCCCTAGGACCAACTAAATATCACCCACCGGCCGCGAAGGCCACTAATTATTTTAAGTATTGGTATTCTTATACCAATTCCTACTTTTTATATGCATGTTAAAAGTAATACAAGTCAAAGAACTTGAGAAAATAATTTCCACGCGATATATGCTGACCAAATAAACAAACCTCTAGACATTGAATAGTCCTGAAAAGGGGGTTGACATGCCGTTAAAATTATACAATATTTGTATCAAATTTCCATAGCGTTCATTTTACTGCCTTAATTATAATCTAATTTACTTCTTCGTGTAATTTGTTATTTAATGTATCATACGTTACTTTTTATTTTATTGTTAGCTCAACACCAAACTATAATCTTTAAGATATTTTAGTTTTAAC
This sequence comes from Sepioteuthis lessoniana, assembly GCA_963585895.1. Taxonomy (NCBI): domain Eukaryota; kingdom Metazoa; phylum Mollusca; class Cephalopoda; order Myopsida; family Loliginidae; genus Sepioteuthis; species Sepioteuthis lessoniana. The sequence continues at coordinate 109,891 of CAUZXS010005467.1, read as the reverse complement.
CTTTAAAACAGACTGCAATCATTTAAAAAAAAAAAAAAACATCGTAGGCAATGTGACAGTAATAACTAAACAATTGTATTCAAAAGGTTTAGTGTGTGTGTATTCAATTATTGAAATCAGCAACGAACCGGGAATGTGGACATGGTAACAGCCAGCAAGTCGAACAATTACAATTACATATACTTTTACAATAGAAGATCAGGGAAGTAGTTGTGGACTATCCCCCTTTTTCACCACCCTGACTGTTGTAATAATAGTCAAGGAAGTATAGCTAGTAGTTGTTCGGTCGCTATCTATATCGACCCCGAGATAAATAGACAATACTAGAGTTCTGCGAATTACACACACACACACACACGCTATCAGTATAAAAAAAAATTCACATGTCAAAAAAGAAAAAAAAAAAAAAAAAACGTTGATTAAAACATTTTTTTATCGATTTGAAACAGGTCATATGGTGGATATTATTGTGTGGAGTGTTTCAATACACGCATCGGGGTTTAATTTATTTAGATATTTTAAATTGCAAATTCAAAATGTCGTGAATTTTAAAGAGTAAAAAAAAGAAAAGGTTATTAAAGTTATGTGACGAAATTCGGTTTCGATTAGAGTTTACTCTCACGTGAATAAAGTTTAAAGCTAGGATTCATACGATTAAAATTTTAACGCCAAAAGCACCTCCAACTCGTAAAATATTTACAGTGCTCAATACACGAAAATACAGAGTAATATCACCTGACGATCGTAACCGTGAGAATCTGAGTCGTGAGTTTTTGTCTTCCCTTACTTTTACATAACACACAAATATATATATATATTTATATTTACGGCATAAGGTAGTTTTTGTTTTGTTTTTTAACAACGTCCATTCTTACACTATGGGATGATCTTTCGGAATATATCAGTAAAATGGGACGCTATCGCCATTTAGAAAATAGGATATGCAAAAGTGTACAGAAACCTACAACTAAAATTTCACCTGAAATTTTTACAAACAATTTACTTTTTTTTTCTGTAAGAAATTTTCGTAGACACCAAAACTATTTTATAATAATACAATGAAATAAATAATGAAATTTCTTTTCGTACATGATTTTCTGATTCAACAAGTGGGAATAACTTTTTCTTTTGTGTGCATGTGTATTAATAAATGAATAAAATAGTGGTGTTAAAAAGAAGAAAAAAAAACGTGGATAAAAAATATCAACATTTAACAATTTGTTGCAGTATTTTAAGGGTTATTAAATCCCAACCAACAAAAATAAAATAAACAAAAAATACGGACAGCAGTCTTATTTATTCATTTTTAACATATAGTAGTCCCTATCTGAATCAAGAACCAGATGTGCTTTATCTTGAATTATCCTTAGTCGTAAACCTATTTTTATCTAATGTCGTGAAAAAAAAAACAAAAAACAATTCCATGTTTTGTATCTGCTTCTAGAAAAAGTTGTTACCAAAAACTTTTCAAAACATTTGACGCAATCGAAAATGCAAGAATTACATTTGATAACAAAATATCTTTTAAAATGTTTTATCTGTGAAATTTTATGGGTCTTCTCTAATATATAATTTATGATGAATTAGTGTTAAAGAACAAAAAAACTATATATCAAACAAAATAAAAACAAAACAAATCAAAATGGAAACCTCAAGGGTGCGTGACCCTTAAACTATTGCTTATTTAGATTATAGGCAAGTCCAGTACGAAATAGAAGAGGCACCCTGTGAGAATCAAACGCATTGAGAATGGCCTGCAGAAGTAAATTGCTGACAATAATACAACAGAAGGCGCCCGAAAAATAGAGTGTTTATTTTACAAACGAAAACCAATCTGCATTCTTTGTATACAGGGACTTTTTCTTAGAAACATACACACAAAAAAAATCTATAGAATAAAGTTTACTTTTTTAAAAAAATCAATATGGGTTGATTAAAAAATGATTGATATCACACGCAGTTATTTTTATTATAAGAAGAAAATACCTTTACGCTTTATTTCATCTCCCTCCACAAAAAAAGAAAGATTATCAATTAAATTTTTAAGCAACCAGTCTTGCTCCAAGACTAAACAAAACACAATAACTAATTTTAATTTATATCATACGGACAAAAAAAAAAGACTAAAAATGTATTTTCAATTTATAGGACATTTTTACCTACACAATACAAACAAAGTAAATATAACATTAATTTTTTCTGCAAAAGAAAAAGAAAGTTGTTGGTTTAAGATGACCAGCTGTTTATTACAAGATTTCATCTTCTTACCTTGATCTTCCAGAAATGACCGACTGAATTTTTTGATTCTCCTGTCCACACCTTCGTGGCATGAATCGGACTTGTAGTGGGCAAATTCGGTCGCACTTGAATATTCCGTAAAGGTGTCGCTATCCAGACTATCGCGGTGGCTTTCATACCAACGCTGATAAATTTCAAACAGAAGATCGTCAAAAATGGATCCCCGGGGTTGATTGTGTCGGTAGTAAGAGGCCCCGACGGAGGCGCATGCTTGTGACATAGCCGAATCCAAGTTGGTGGACGTGGCCAATTCCAATGGAAACTCATCATGGTTTTTAAAAAGTTCCCCGTCTACCACAAAAGTGGCAGCACTGCGGACCAATTCGGCCCTTGTAGAAGGGTCCCTCATAGAAGAACCGCCTGTGTATAAAGTTCCCGCTCCGGGCTCGTTCCAGGATGATTTACCGGTACCCTGAACAGCGAATTGCTTCTGATAAAGATTTGTCTCCGTACTTGGGTGAGATTCACCCCCGCCACCACTTTCTGCGGGTGGCGGGGGCCCCATCAAGAAAACATCATCGTCTGAATCCAACTGTTTGGTGTTCGAGTGGTGTGACTTGTTGCCACTATTGCTATTTACAAGTCCTGGCCAAGTTTGTAACCCTGACATCTTGCCATGTTGGCTGCCCGTGTGTGTATAACATACAATAGGTTACCAACAACTCTGTATGATTACTAATACTATGACTTGGTCTCACAAGAAGAGAGATACTAGAAATATCTAACACCTGCACCAGCTGTCACTTACCCACAAGCATTGCTTCCTTTCCGCTCTCACTACTACAATTTTAACCACTACTACAATAATGACGATATCGTCAACACCGATTTACTAGAAAAGTGGCCGACTGGACTGGATAGTTGGGGCGCAAGTTCATTACAGTTGGCCTACAAAATAAAATAAAAAAAGCCGAAATAAATGACAAAAACATTGCGATGAGTTAACTTTATAATTTAAAAACAAAAATATACGTCCTGAATATTCGATAATAATTTTTCGAAAAATATATTTAATCTAAGACTGTTGGATGGTAATGAAAACAAAACTTTTAATCTCTTCTGCCTTTTTTTTATTTTATCTATTTTTTTTTTTGTTTTTTTTTCATATTATTGGACGCCAGATGGGAATGTACCTTAGTCGCAGTCAGTTCTATGTCGTCTGCTGTTGACTTGGGCTAAACGTGCTGTTAAGATAGAAAAAAAAAAAGAAGACCCACACTTATGTACACATGAAATGTTCACACAATATTCATATCCCCTTCTAACTTTAAATGAATAGGTTTAAACATCTTTTTTGTTTTTTTTTCGTCCATTTTATTTTAGTACGAGAGAAAGTTTACATTGATGCGCTGTTGTAGGTTTCAAGAACATTTAGAAACAAGAAAAGAACTCAAATTCACTGTGACCGAAATTCCATATGCACTTCAGTAACTTTGAATAAATGAGTTCGATCCTCACTCAGTGTCTCACATTTGTGGCCTTATGCTAGACTAAGATTAAGTTATGCTTGATAAAATATCGAAAGTTTTAAACACTTTTCTTAAACGAAATGTACTCTTACTTTGATTTATTTGTTTAACGGCATATTAACTCCCAATGGGTTATTTAATACGAAAATTTGAATAATCTCTAAATGTTTGATTGTAATCATAGCTACATTGTCGATTTTCCTTTGCATCTTTTTGCAATTCCACTTTTCTATTTGTCTATGATCATTTGTTTGCACACACTTGTATGATTTCAAGTATTCCTATCTAATACAAATAATTTGCACGCAGTTGCATGGTTTCAAGTATTTCTATCTAATACTAATACATACAATTATATATGGTATCAAGTTTCCTTCTTTTTATACTAAGAATTTATACACAATTATATTGTTTAAAGTAAATATTTTTATTTGATAAACATCTGTTTCTACGGTATTATGGTTTCAAGTATTCTTATCTAATACCAATAATTTACAAATAATTACATGTTTTAAGTAACTGATAACAATAATCCTTACTAAACAATTACAAATGACATTTCTCAATATAGACAATCTGCACCAAGTTATATGGCATCAAGTATTTGTGGGGAATGAATAAGAAAGAAAGAAATAAACAATAACAAAGAATAAAAATAAAATAAATAAAGAAAAAATAACAATTTTCCAGGGGGGCTCTGACAGGAAGCGCAATCTGTGTATGCCTTAAAAGATGGGCTTCCTGGTGCCAAAAACAAACTCACTATCAGATGTAATTTCGGACATTTCTTTTTTTTTTTTTTGTGGGGAGGGGTACCCCTCTGCAGAGGTATATAGTCAGCGTATTTTAAGCCTTACCGATAGGGCAGTTTAATTGTTTTTTTTTTTGTTTTTTTTTTTGTTTTTTTTTACTTATTTAACTCCAGGTTAACTTATGGCTATAATAGTAGGGTAGATTGGGCTTTCTAGCTTTGGTGGGGTAACCGATCTGGGTGAAGGAAAAACTTTAAATTCAAAACCTGGAGAGTATTGTTCAGGAGAATCTGTAGCAGATTGATGCACCATTCTTCTGTTATCAGCTTCTCCAACTGCATTTCTGAAGAGGGGTAAGAACCCCCGCCCCTCCCCGTCTCGACTAGTGTCCTAGATATGATACTAAACTGTATCTTATGGTGAGGTTTTCGTCCTGGAACTTTGGGAAATGTGGAGTACTCCTTCATCACCAATACTCCCAGGACCACTCTGGCCAGAGTGGCAATACCTGTTTATGTCGCATCTATGGATCAAACAGAACTATTTAATCATTTTTATACTTGAAACCATAGCAGTTTTTGAAACCATTTAATTGTGAATAAACGAATGAATGATGTTGAATAGAATTATTTGTATTGGATAGCAATATTTGAAACCATTTAATATCCCGGGTGTGACATTAAAGTATATCTAATGGTGAGGCTCCAGTCTTGGAGTTAGGGCGATGTGTTGTATCCCTTCATTGCTATTACTTTCACGTCCACTCGAATCCTGAGTGGTAGTACCTGTTAGGATCCTATCTATGGGTCAAATAGAAATATTTAATAATTTATTAAACTTGAAACCATTTAACAGTGACATTAACAAATCGCTGATTCAGTTTGGTATAATTTTTTGTTAAATGTCAAAACAGTTCTATTTCAAACAATTCTGTTTAGCATAAGTACACAGTTTTGTTTTTATTGACCCCTAGATAGGAACCTATCAGGCGCTACCACTCTGGGCCAGAGTGGACCTGGGAGCAATGGCAATAAATTAGTACTCCGCATTTCCCAAAGCTCCAGCATTACTGGAACCTCACCATCAGATTGTTTAGTGTCATATCCAGGACACTCATTAGAGGAATCTTACCCCTCCGCAGAGATGCAGCCAGTGTATTCTTCAACTCGCCGTTACTAACGATCTATTCATTTACAATATATATATAAATAAGTTGTCCGGCCGTAGTCGAGAGCGACCCGAAGGCTCCCTTTTTAACAACTACTACACCGAGATGTAAGGGAGGGCGCTACTCCTTTGCCTGGAATGCTCCACTTACCCTTGATCCATACTTAATACTGGGTATTAAGCAAAATAGTGTCAAATACCATTTTTTGAGTCTTTGGTATAACTCGACCTGTGATTGAATCCCGGTCACATGGAGCATTGGTTTGGTTTCTTTGTTTAATGGCATATCAACTCTTTTTAGGTTATTTAATGCCAAAGCCATTCTCCTAGAAGAACAGTAGTGGTACTATTTAACCCATAGCTGGGAGGATAAGGGGGTTCATACCTTTCCCAAGGGTATTTGCCCGAAAGTGAACGTGATAGCACGACTGGAGTACGAACTCGCTAACTACGATTCCGCAGTCCATCGCTTTAACCATTACACCACGATGACACCCCCCATGGAGCATTGGCGAACGCTTTAACCACTATGCCAATATAAAAAGGGTTTGGCATTGAATAACCTACAAGAGTAGATAACATGTGAAACACAACTAACCGGGACATCTCTTTTCTGGGGTTAAGGTTTAACCCTTCTGGAAAGGATGCAGTCTGTGTATTCTAAGCTTCGCCGACAGTGTTATGTAGTTTTTTTGGTTGAAAATTCTCGTTTTAAAATACTCGGTGTGCAGTTTTAAGTTTTATACACCAGGTCGTTTCCTTTTTTTCATCTGCTATTAAAATCATCATTACGTTTATCTTTGTTTCTTTGTTTAATGGCATATCCTATTTACCAACCCCTCCGCTCGGGCAGGATATGACACAAGGTCAATTTTTTAAGCGGAGTTTAACAGGTTTGAATTCAGAGTTGTTCTTCTCCTAGACTAGTTGCCTCACCAAGGCTGAAGAACCTAGTCTGTCCTACTATTTACCCATAGCTGGAGGGAGAATAATTGGATTCATACCTTTCCCAAGGGTATTAGTGCTATGTGAAATGCAATCAGTCTTGTCCAGGAATTGAACTCGTATCGCCGTGTTCATATCCTGGGACGATAACCATTACACCACGGGCACCTTTGTTGGTTATTTAATGCCAAAGCCATTCTCCTAGAAGAACAGTAGTGGTACTATTTAACCCATAGCTGGGAGGATAAGGGGGTTCATACCTCTCCCAAGGGTATATTACGTTTATCGTACAAACTTTGTACATATGCCATATCATTGTCATCATCATCATTATGAAGTCGTTCTGAGAGCACAGATCCCTTTGACTTCCTCTCTCATCATCGCTCCTAGCATGTCTTCTAGACGGCACCCAGTGTCTGTACAAATCTGATGAATGTAAGTTTCTGCTAGTCGGCCACTGGTGTGTAGGAGAACGCCGTTTATGATTTCGAATGACTTCCCTAACAGTGACCATCTCACAAACCATCCAAGTAATATATCATGTCTTACTTGGATAGTTTGTAAGATGTGAGGTAAGTGGCCGTACAGCTGTTGTTTTGTAAAGTGCTGCTTTCAGGATTTGTTCAAAACAGCACGTAATATTTTTGTGTAGTTCTCGTCGAACTTTTTTCAAACCGTTTCCTTAAACTCCAGGTGGTGCAACTATTCAATAGTACTGACACAGCTACAGCTTGGAAGAATTCTCGTCTTATTTTATCAGAGATCAGATTACCGTATGGCCATTAACCTGTCAATAGTAGTCCACGCTTTTCCTATGCGTATGTTGACATCGCTTTCAAAAGATGAGATATTGCTACCGAGTTATGTACACTGGTCTAATTTTAGAGACTCCCCACTCAATGAAGAGATGGCTCGATTTTGATTAAAACACATGAACTCTCTTTTTTCTGCCTCTTGCTGTTTATTCCAGGTAAATGCCGCAGAAATTCGGCTGGAGCTGGTGTAATTGAAAGAAAACAGAGATAATCAGAGTAGTATGCATTCGTAATATTTTCTGTGGGATATCATCTACGTCTTGCTATTTTTCTAAATCTTTTTTTTTTTTTTGTGATACTATTTTCTTGCATTTAATCTTTTGACAATCATAGTACATAGTCTAGGCTGATTGTGTGCAAAAATGACTTTTATTAAATAAAAAAGTTGAAACATTATAATCGTTAGCATTGGAGAGGAATACTTAAAATCATACAATTGTGTGCAAATTATTTGTATTAGATAGGTATATATGTTATAAAACTGTGTGCCAATTATCAGTATTCTATGGGAATGCTTGTAGCCATATGACTGTATACAAATTATTTGTATTAGATAGGAATACTTGATATCATATAACTGTGTGCCAATTATCAGTATTCTATAGGAATGCTTGTAGCCATATGACTGTATACAATATAATAGTTGTCATCATGTAACTATGTTCAAAAGAACTCTTTAGAAACAACCACGCAAAACTTAATATAAATGTACAAGGAATGCAATTTCCTAACCTCCCGGCATAAAACACCCTTAGACATGTTGTCATGCTGTTAAAATCAATCAATGAAATTATCAACCTATTATTTATCTAAAAGGTGTGTGCTGCCTGAGAAGAAGAAGAAGAAGAAGAAGAAGAAGAAGAAGAAGAAGAAGAAGAAGAAGAATTCCCGTGAAGCTGAGCTCCTTTATTTTATTCATTCCAGTGCCAACTACGAACGGTGTATACGTAGCTACACACAACCGTATTAATACATAGATTCCTGGTATAGTGGAGATTACTATGAAATTCTTAATCAGGGGTGTCCTTGTGGTGTAATGGTTAAAGCGATGGACTGCGGAACCGTAGTTAGCGAGTTCGTACTCCAGTCGCGTTTTTACGTTCACTTTCGGGCAAATACCCTTGGGAAAGGTATGAACCCCCTTATCCTCCCAACTTTGGGTTAAATAGTACCACTATTGTTCTTCTACGAGAATGGCTTTGGCATTAAATAACCTAAAAAAGGTTGATATGCCATTAAAAACAAAGAAACCAAACCTAATCAGAATCCTTCGCTCCGTCTATGATGAATAATTAATACCGCCCTGTGTTATATTATCGATTGGTCTGGAAAAGAATAGACGAAGATTAATTCTTAAGAATGAGGTGTTTCTTTATTCCGGTTCTTTTTTTCTGCTTATATATATATATGTATATATATATATATATATATATATATATATATATATATATATTACAGCAGTATATGGTTGTCGCTATCTCACTCGTTGGGTTTGTGGCAGACCAATTGCGGTATAATTTGTGATAGATCTATTATATAATAATATATATCATGTATCATCATACACACACACATACTAACGATCAGATATACGTCTATGCACAACAATACGCAAATATAATCTACACACACACACACACACACACACACACACTCACTCACACACGTACAAAGTTATACAAAATCCCAACATAAACATTCTTTTAATTATTTTTTTTTTCGCTTTTTTCTATTTCTCCGATGTCTTTGTTTCTCTGCCTGATGATCATCGTATAAAGCAGTATGAAACTAGTGGCTACAGATAAGCATCAACGCTTTTAAATATATATAAAACGTAATATATATTTATTATTATTATTATTATTATTATTATTATTATTATTATTATTATTATTATTATTCAATAGGACCAATCACGTACTTGAGGGAGGTGTGTTTAGCGAGATGTTTATCGTCGCAAGAAATCGGATCGGCGATCTGAGTTCAAATCTTGAATGAGATTGTTTGCTCATGTCCTTGGGAAAGGCATGAACCCATTTGTTCTCACTCCAGCCATGGGTAAGTAGGGGTTTCTTGAGTATGACACTAACCCGCATCTGATAATAAGGGCCCAATTCTGGAGATTTGGGCAGTGTCGAGTACCCTTTCATTACCATTACTCTAGGGTCCACTCTTACCCAGAGTGATCAAATGAATATTTTAAAATTTTTTGTATTGGATAAGAATACTTGATACTATATAAGTGTGCAAATAATTTGTATTAAGAGTAATTACTAGTTACTATAATTAAAGATGATTATTATCATTGGTTACTATATAACTAACCTGCTCATTGGCCTAGTGGGTAGAGTGTTCACCAATGGTCCAGGAGACCTGGGTTCAATCCAAGGTCGTGTCATACCAAACACTTTAAAATGGTACTTGATACTTCATTGCTTAACACCCAACAATATAAGGTAAGTTCGAGGGTAAAGTGGAGCAATCCAGGGAAAGGAGTAGCGCTCTCCCTTACACCTCGGTGTAGTAGCTATCGAAAAGGGAGCCTTCTGGTCGCCCTCGACTACGGTAGCCAACTTTACTTTCAATATATAACTGTTTGAAAACAAAATATCATTATTAAATAGAAACAGTTACTTTAAACAATATGAATGTTTATAGAATATTTAGTATTTGGTATGAATATTTGATATATAACTGTGTGCCAAAAAAATCAAACGAAAAAAAATAAAAGAACTCTGAAGAAATGACTCCACAAAAATGTAAATATAAACGCTCAATGTAAACAATTCCCTAACCTCTAGGCATAAAATAACCCTAGACGGGTTGACATGCCGTTAAAATCAATCAATCAATCTCAAGAAGCAACTATACAAAAAATTGTAAATATGAACGTACAATGTATGCAAGTTCTTGACCTCTAGGCATAAAATAACTCTAGACGGGTTGACATGCCGTTAAATCATGTTTACTAAGCGATCTTTAGTAACATTCTTGACAACCAGTGAATCTTTTGGGTTCCCGTTGTAACATCGATATTGATATTTCAATTTAGAAAGGAGTGAAGTTTTCTAATTAACATTCCATAGTAATTGCTGTTTTATTGAGAATTTGAACGATAAAAAAATTGCGTTCCAAATGAATGTAGACCCCAGAAAATAATCATTCACTTGCTAATTGAACTGAAAATTGTTTTATTCTCTAAGTTAGATCATATTACTCAAATTCTTATTGTATTGCTCTGATAAAGATTTCGCTGTGATGGACCATTTTAATATTTTTTTCCTGACAACTTATTATCTGCAATTTGCAATCAATATCAGTAAATTTTGCGTCGGGGTTAAAATTCATTTTCATCATTTATACGCATACCCAGAAATTAAGGAGGAGTGGTACGTTCACCAGATGGAGACACGGAATACTTCGACTTTGTTGCAGGAGTACTACAAGGAGACACGCTAGCCCCATACCTCTTTATCATCTGTCTAGACTACGTGCTTAGAACTTCGATCGACAAAATCAGAGAAAATGGCTTCGAGCTGACTAAGAAAAAAAGCAAAAGGTACCCCGCAAAAACAATCACAGACGCCGACTACGCTGATGACTTGGCGTTACTGGCGAATACGCCTAATCAAGCAGAGACACTACTGCATAGTTTGGAACGAGCTGCAGCAGGCATTGGCCTCCATGTCAATGCACACAAAACTGAATATATGTGTTACAACCAAACGGGCAACATTGCCACACTAGACGGAGCCTCTCTGAGGCTGGTGGACAAATTCACCTACCTAGGAAGTAGCGTCGAATCAACCGAAAACGACATCGACACACGACTGACGAAAGCATGGACGGCTATAGATAGGCTCTCAATCATATGGAAGTCAGACCTGACCGATAAAATGAAACGCAGTTTCTTCCAGGCAGCGGTTGTATCGATACTGCTATATGGATGCACTACATGGACGCTAACTAAACGGCTGGAGAAGAAACTTGACGGCAACTACACAAGAATTTTGAGAGCAATATTGAACAACACCCCACGAGACACCAACTGTACGGCCACTTGCCTCCCATCACGAAAACTATACAGGTTAGACGAGCCAGACACGCAGGATACTGCTGGAGAAGCAGGGACGAGCTCGTAAGTGATGTACTCCTATGGACCCCCACATATGGCCAAGCAAAAGCAGGACGACCAGCAGCTATGTGAGGACACAGGATGTAACCCAGAAGACCTGCCGGAGGCGATGAATGATAGGGAGAAGTGGCGAGAGAGGGTCAGGGATATCCGTGCTGGCGGCTCGACATGATGATGATGATGATGGATTAATAACAATTAAAGGCAGGGAATATAGATTCGGCGAGATGAGCTCAAATTCTCGCTGTTTTCTTTTTCACTCTATGAATGTATAGTAATTAGTGTCCCCGAACAAGGAGATAGGATTAGTCGTTATTTACTAAGACCAGAAATATAAGGGTACTTAGTGAGAATCGAATTCAGTTACTGGGATTTGTTAGCCGCGCTCCGTAATCACTCTATCATGCAAAGCGCCTAGAGAGTACAATTACATATTTCTAAGTATAGCTGAGCCTGACACACAGCTATAGTAAAATACAAGGCTTGAACCCACTTCACTATAACATATTGACCTTCGACTGAGCCGTCAATCAAGAAGCAGGTGCATCCGGTCGAAGATATCGGAATATCACCTTGACCAGTGGACGGGTTGAATTCGGTGCAGATGTGACGCCCACAGAAGGCAGGTGGATGTCAAACAATTATATAACCAGGTGCTACAGACGGTTTGAGTTAGTTGGAGTTCGAGGCAGGCAGAGTTCAGTTCGAGTTGCAGTCAGAGTTCGAGCTCCAGTCGCAGTTAGGGACAAGATGCCGTAGTGAGAGCCAGCACCAGACAGAGGGCTTGGGCCCTCAGGACCCCGGTTGAGCAGCCCAGCAGAATGAGGAAGAAGTGCTGCTATGGTCAGAGGAACTTGGGGTCAATATGTGGCAGTCTGTTCCAACTCACCTCTCACACATAACCAATATCAACCCTTTCGCAACCCTTTCGAGAATAAAGTGTGAGGTATATTTTTCTAAAGAAGTGTGTCCGTTCGTCATTATTATTGATTATGTTTCCGCATGTATATGTATATGTATGTGGCTATACAACATCACAAGCAGTTTAGCGTACGAGACTATTCTGCGTCGTCCGTTTGATTAGCACCTGAAAAGTCTTGTTTCCTCTCCTGGGCGCAAGCTAGGGCAAGTTGTATAGAGAACAGTTAGTTGCCTCTGCAGCAAGTTTTCCCTCCTCACTTTGCAGATGTTATCTCAAGAAAAGGCAAAGGCCAGCAGAGCTTGGCCATAAAAGGATACCAGTCTTGGATTACTTGCTTTTGTCTGTTGGTTGACACACAATCTAACTAGATGACACCATCCATTGGCATTGTGATACATCCGCTTTCTATAGAAAAAGGTACGAATCTCTTTCTCTTTTTCAATGCGACACGCCGAGAAAAAAGACCTGTTTGCGGAGACAGTCACACCTGGGAGGGTTTTGTGTTATATTCTTTTATACATACATAAAAGGCCTCTTTTGTGTAATGGTCACAGACGCATAAAAACATATACTGTTGCTTTGTTTTATAGGCTCATCATAGAAGCTGCATAAAGCTGTTATACTTCGTCCATAGGACTCAAGACTTTAAGCTTTTCAGATATATACAGACATATAATCCATGGACAATACCGAGTAGGAGATATGAACAATCTTTTATTTTGGTTTGGTTTGGTAGCATATCAACCAAAGTTATTTAATGCCAAATCCTGTTTGTACACACACACACACACACACACACACACACACACACACACATATATATATATATATGGTTTGTAAACAAATTTTGTAGCTAACATTTTTAGACGAGCTGCACTTACCAAGTTCCCTTATTAAAATTAGTATATATACTGATACAATAACACTGAATAAACGAAAAAGAAAAACAAGATATAAACATATAAGACATTTAATGCATGAATATATACATATATATATATATATTCCAAAAATTTATAACAATACACACACATGTCCGAATAAGATGAAATGTGCAATGCATAAAAAAACATATACAAAAATAGTTAAAGTCTTACTTGTCTGAGATAGTTTTCATTTCGTTTGGTTTGGTTTGGTTTGGTTTTATGGCATATCAGCCATTGTAGCTTACGTAATGCCAAATCAATTTTTATTCAAATAAACAGTTTTATTTCAAACAATTCAGTTTAGAATAAATATAGTTTTTTTGATTACACTCAGTTAAATTGTCAAAACAATTCCATTTCAAACAATTCACTTTAGCATAAGTTTGTTCGTTAGGGTTTTATGTATGGCACATCAACCTTTGTAGATTATCTAATGCCTAAACTATATTTGTAGAAATAAATAGTTCTATTTCAAACAATTCAGTTTAGCATGAATACAAAGTTTAATTGTCAAAAATATTTATTTCAAGCTATTCAGTTTAGTCAAACAGTTTAATTTCAAACAACTCAGTTTAGTATAAGTATAGATTTTGTTTACACACAGTTAAATATACTTGGGTTTTTTTTTGTTTGTTTTGCTGTTTAATGGCATATCAACCTTCTTGGGTTATTTGATGTTGTGGGGATTTAGGAATTAACAATAAAACTCCCAACCGGATGTTGACTCGTCGGCTGCCACATACAAAATGTATAAACGCGTCGCCACGCATAAGGCTCTACGCATCCATCCGGTTAAAAATCAGAAAAAAAGAAAAATAATAAAAAGTAAAGTAGCCAATGGGAAGCGGTCGCGCCAAAATTAGAAGGATTTTGGAGTAGCGAATTTGGAGCCGGTGGAGAGAGATAAATACTCAGGTATTCTGTGAACCGGTTCTTGTCAGGCAGTGTCCGTCGAACCAACATCATTTTGCTGTCTGGTGTTTTGGGCACCACGCTACGTCCCAAGACGTAGCGTTGGTTAGTCCATTCACCAAGTAAATAAAGGAAAGTATGGAAGAAATGTTTTCCTCTCTTATCTGTTTCTATCTTTTCTTTTTGTATATTTCTTTTGGGACTTTCTTTGGACAAGGCATTGCTCCGGCCAGTCAACGTGGGGTAAAATAATATAACCAAAATATGGAGTCAGATATCTTACGGCAACACAGCTTTGCCCTTAGCCCCTGACCTTCAAAAGCCCTTTTAAACCCCACATTGTCAAACCCATCCTTCTCCCATCTATGGATTAAATAGTACCATTACTGTTCTTCTAGAAGGATTGGTTTGGCATTAAATAACCCAAGAAGGTTGATATGCCATTAAACACTAAAACAAACTGTTTAATATCAAAACTGTTCTATTTTAAATTATTTAGTCTAGCGTGATACAGTTTAACGATTCAGTTTAGCATACAAAAACAGTTCCATTTTGAGTAATTCAGTTCAGCATAAGTTCGTAGTCTAAATGTCAAAATAGATCTATTTTAAACAATTCAGTTTAGAATAAGTACACAGTTTAAAAGAAGTATGCAATTTAAATGTCAAAACAGCTCTATTTCAAGCAATTCAGTTCAGCACAAGTCCACAGTTCAGTTCTATTTGACCTGCAGATAGGACCCTATCTGGTGCTACCACCCCGGGCCACAGTGGACCTGGGAGCGATGGCAATAAAGGGGTATTCCATACTCCCCAAAGCTCCAGCATTACAGGATCCTCATCATCAGATTGTTTAGTGTCATATCCAGGTGTATTCTACAGCCCCAACCGACTGGGAAAGTTTTCATTTCAGTGGGGAGATGAAATAAAGTACTTCACCAAAGTTGAAGATAAAGTTTCTCTTCAGTTCAACGAACAGAAATGAAAAGCATGATTACCTCGCTCCAAAAACGGGGACCGAAGAGAGGTCTTATGAGTTAAAAAAAAACAGGAAGTGAAAGAAAACGAGAAAGATCTCTGGTCTCTCAAGTGATCAAAGTACATATGATCTACAAAGAAATGCCCTTAATCCAAGAGGAAACAATTACGCATACAAGTAGAATTTTAAAAAATACGCAAACGTGTCCCAACAGCTAGAAATATGGACATATTGTTCTATGAACAAGCTGTATTTGAAAGGGGTACAAAACGGAAAAAGGTTTGTAGAATATGGAAAGCAAATGTGTCTTTACTGTTTCCTGACAAAAGCAGGAGACAACGCTTCTACTATTTAAAGAACAGAAGTAAAAAGAGATTCAAGAATAAGTTTCCCATATTCACTCAGAAAGATAATCATTAATTGTCTCCCTACACAGAATCCAAAAAAAAGCACTCGTATTAATATTTGACATGTAAAAAATTGTTCGGATTTTTTATTTATCTATTTTTTATTTATTAAGATATTACTTATATCAATTGCCTGTTCTAAAAAATATGTTAGGGTAAGCTATTATGAATTCACAAAATAAATTAAATATAATTAACAGTATTTGAAGGTTAATTTACTTCTGAAATGTCAACTGTATTTTTCCGAGCCTTAAATCAAAATTTGAAATATTCATACCATTAAATTATAAGAACTTCTAATTGTATGATAAATTTACTTATCCTAATATCTTTTATGTTGTGTTTCTTTGTTTAATGACATATCAACCTTCATAAGCTATTTAATGCCAAAGGTATCCAAATAGGACAGTAGTGGTATTATTTAAACCATAACTGAGAGATAAGGAGGTTCAAACCTTTCCCAAGGGTATTTGTCCGAAAGTGAATGCAATAGCAGGACTGGAGTTCGAACTGAAACTGATTTAACAAGTGAACATCTTAATCTCTTTAGTAAGAGAGAGACTTTGAGTAGCTCTGATCTAAGGTATTTATAATCACATAGAATTTAGTCATCCTAAATCTATAAGGTACTATTTACCAACCCCTCCGCTCGGGCAGGATATGACACAAGGTCAATTTTTAAGCGGAGTTTAACAGGTTTTGAATTCAGAGTTTTCCTTCTCCTAGACTAGTTGCCTAACCAAGGCTGAAGAACCTAGTCCGTCCTACTATTTACCCATAGCTGGAGGGAGAATAAGGGGGTTCATACCTTTCCCAAGGGTATTTGCCCGAAAGTGAACGTAATAGCGCGACTGGAGTACGAACTTGCGTACTACGATTCCGCAGTTCATCGCTTTAACCATTACACCACGAGGACACCTATAAGGTGCCTGTGGTGTAATGGTTATCGTCGTAGGAAATGGACACGCCGAAACGAGTTCAAATCCTGGACGAGACTGATTGTATTTTACATAGCACTTATACCCTTGAGAAAGGTATGAATCCAATTATTCTCCCTCCAGCTATGGGTAAATAGTAGGGCAGACTGATTTCTTCAGCCTTGGTGAGGCAACTAGTCTAGGAGAAGAAAAACTCTGAATTCAAAACTGTTAAACTTCGCTTAAAAAATTGACCTTGTGTCATATCCTGCCCGAGCGGAGGGGTTGGGTAAATATGATATGATAAGATAGCAACAGTATTAAAGAAAAACATGAAAAAATCAATCATTTTTTACTGCCACAAATTCTAATGAAACTTCAATGGATTAGACACACCTAGGAAGTTTGTTTTTTTTTGTTTGTTTAATGGCATATAACCCTTCGTGGGTTATTTAATGCCAAAGCTATGTTTGTAGAAGAACAGTCTCGGTACTCTTTCATCCATTATTGGTAGGGAGATGAGGGGGTTCATACCTTTCTCAAGAGTATTACTCCGAAAGTGAATGTAATGGCGCGACTGGAGTTCGAACTTCCGTTAAAAAATGTCGCAGCCCAGTACGTTAGTCACAACGCCTCGAGCATATCCCCGACATCATTTAAGAACTATTATAATGAATTACCCGTGGTGTAATGGTTATCGTCGTAGGGAATGGACATGGCGACTCAAGTTCAAATCCTGGACGATACTGATTGCATTTCGCATAGCACTAATACCCTTGGGAAAGGTATGAATCCAATTATTCTCCCTCCAGCTATGGGTAAATAGTAGGACAGACTGATTTCTTCAGCCTTGGTGAGGCAACTAGTCTAGGAGAAGGAAAACTCTGAATTCAAACCTGTTAAACTCCGCTTAAAAATTGACCTTGTGTCATATCCTGCCCGACCGGAGGGGTTGGTAAATAAGATTATAATGAATTGCGAAATTTTATGAAACATTATAGCAAAATTTTTTTAATAAATTTACTGCGGCAAAAAATTTCAAAAAACGCTACGCGTTTGCGCCCACTTTCTTTTTCACTAAATCAGACGAAGCTCAACGCTCTGAGTATTCGCTGAGTAAAGTCAGCAGAGTAATTCACTTCATATTTCGTAAGGAATTATATACTTTTATTATGGAAAGAGATTACTGAAAATTGATTTTTGCGTATTAGATTTTTGGTTTGGTTTGGTTTTATGGCATATCAACCATTGTAGGTTATTTAATGCCAAATACATTTTTATACATTTACACAGTTCTATTTAAAACGATTCCGCTTAACATAAGTACACAGTTTAAATGTCAAAAACAGTCCGATTTCAAACAATTCAGTTTAACATAAGTCCATTTTTAGGTTTGCACACAATTAAATGTAAAACCTGTTCTATATCAAACAATTCAGTTTAGCATAAGTACACTGTTTAGATCTATTTAACCCATAGGTAGGACCCTATTAGGTGCTACAACTCTGGGCCAGAGTGGACTTGGGAGCCATGGCAATGAAGGAGTACTTCCCATTCCCCAAAGCTCCAGCATTACTGGAGCCTCACCATCAGATTGTTTCGTGTTGTATCGAGGATACTCGTTATGGTGGGGTCTTACCCCTCTGCAGAGGTGCAGTCAGTGTATTCTGCAATCCCAGCTGACTGGGCAATTGTTTATCACAGATAGATATTTTCATAAGTGAATATAAGCTCACAAGTTTCAGTAGTAATACTTTCATTTAGTCTTCCCACCATTAAATATAGCACACGTCATTCTCGGTTGGATTTTCTCTATTTTATTTTGTGATTTTAAGGCAACAAGAGTGAGAAGCAGCTCCCATTTGACAAACCATCCAAAAAAGGTGAACAAGACAGAGGAAATCTTTGTGGCGTAATGGCTAAAGTATAAAATTTTATTTCTAAGAAAAAATCAAGCCAAACACGTGCGGCACTTGATTTAGCCAGAGTGAAAAAGGGAGAAGTAATTCTAGACAGTGCGGCACCAAAAAGTGGCTTCCTCTTTTTGAACTATTGAACCTTCAGTACGAATTCGGGGACCGAACTGTAAAGGCAGGAAAAATTAGCCAGCAGATGGGTTTCGTCACTTGCTTCTTGAATAGCCGGAACATATTTTAAACAGCACTCGTATTAATGCCAAGAAATAAAAGTAAAATTAAATGAAAATCGACTGCTGAAATTTTACCAAGTTAAACAACTGAAAGAAAATTCAACCGAGAATTCTGCTGAAAAGAACCTTAAAGAAGATTCGGAATTAAATGAACTCTGAAACATTTCTGCAAAACTAAAAAGAAATGAAAAATACTCAAATTCAATGAACTTAGTTTCCCCGGACACTCTCTTAGATAAGTTCCAGCAAATTGCACAAAAATTTGAAACACTATCTTTTCTAACCCTTTCTTTCTTGTTTCTTTGTATAAAATTCTTTTTTAAAAACCTTATTGTTTGTGTTATCTTTTCGAGTCAGAATCCGAACTAGAAAGCTTCGGAACTTACTGTTTAAACTTACCGTTTGACTTTACCGTTTAATATTGCACACTAAAGCCTCCTAAAACATTACTCAGTTAAAAACTAAATTTGGCTTTAGTGTCACTCACATTCCTACAAATTTTATTTTATCCATTTAAGATTTTCGTTATAAAAGTGCTGGACTGTGGCCTCGAAATAAATGAGTTCGAAATCCAGTCACGCGTTCAGGGAAAGGTATTACAAGTATTAACGGTGTTGTTACTTCGTGGAAAACATCCCGTTTCTTATAACGCATTAGGTCATCCCAAAGAGAGTAATCTATGGCCTTGTTGGTTGGGTTTGGAGTGTTACAACATACAATGAGAAAAAGCTTCATTTAACACAAGACAAACAAGGAACATCTAATAATTAAACAATTTTTATAAAACAAAAACGTCAACTTGGATTTGAATGTTCAAAAGTTCTCCTTTGTGAGTAGTAAATTTTCGAAGTGGTGGAAAGTCAGATATCAAGAAACAGGGTAAAGGAAGAGAATGTTTTTAAAGAGTACTTATTCCTTTTTTCTTTTCTTTTCTTTCTTTCTTTCTTTTATGGTCAGGTAGTGGAACTAGCAGAGAGGTAGTTTCGGCTCTTAACTGGAGGGCGGACGTCACTTCTCTCCTGGTTATCGCGTCTTCGTTCTTTCTTGTGTCTCCTTTTGTTCTCACTCATTTGGTTCACAGAAAACCTGGGTATGTATCTCTCTCCACCGGCTCCAAATTCGCTACTCCAAAATCCTTCTAATTTTGGCGCGAATGCTTCCCATTGGCTACTTTACTTTTTATTATTTTTCTTTTTTCTGATTTTTAACCGGATGGATGCGTGGAGCCTTATGCGTGGCGACGCGTTTATACATTTTGTATCTGGCAGCCGACGAGTCAATATCCGGTTGGGAGTTTTACTGTTAATTCCTAAATCCCCACAATACATCGCCACCCGAAATAGCGGAGCTATTGCAAGAATCTCTTTTGAGTGTGTTGGTAATTCGTGAAGTGTGTTTAGGTTTCTTAATATTGTTATGACCTATGTAGGAAGGTGAGTTATTTTGTTA
The DNA here is from genome assembly GCA_963585895.1 of Sepioteuthis lessoniana. Taxonomy (NCBI): domain Eukaryota; kingdom Metazoa; phylum Mollusca; class Cephalopoda; order Myopsida; family Loliginidae; genus Sepioteuthis; species Sepioteuthis lessoniana. Next base: position 89,650 of record CAUZXS010005467.1, on the reverse strand, counting down.
TTACCTCTTTTATGTGTAGTAAATATGGTCATTGTGCTTCGCAAAGCGAACACGTCTGCCTGAGCGTGTGACAGTAGGTTCTTCGGGTGTGTCCTGTGTTTGAGATGCCGTGTCTCCTGATGTATTGTTGTTTGCTGTCCACTGTTTGGTGTTTTTGCTGCCAGTGTTACCATTGTTGTTAGCACCACGGAACTTAACTGGTTTCAGCCTTTCTATCGAGACTGTTTGCTTCTCTCCGGATGGTGTTTCTATTTGGAAGTATTTGTTTTGTTTTTGGACAACCCTATGTGGGCCCGAGTATAGAGCTTCCAGCGGTTTTCGAATTCTATCTGTTCGGAGCCACACATAGGTTGCTGATTTCAAATCTTCCGGTATGAATGCTTTCTGTGTTGTGTGTAGCTGTCCTTCTGAGAGTAGAGCCATGTCTAACTTTCGCATTTCTTTGGCAATTTTTCTTATGTCATCTCCATGTAGATCCGGATCTTCTTTGTCCATTATGAGTTTTGGCAGTAGTAGTTGGGTTCCTGTAACTGCAGCAGCTGGGGAAAAACCTTGGTCATTGGGCATATTCCTAATTCCAAGTAGTACGATTGGTAGTGCATCTAGCCAGCTCTGCTTTCGTGCCATGATTGCAGTCTTTAGGGTTCGGTGTACCCTTTCAATGATCCCGTTGGTTTGAGGGTGATATGCCGTTGTGCGGAGCCTATGGAATCCAATAATAGTGGATAGGTCTTTGAATAGTTCGCTTTCAAACTGGCTCCCTCGATCTGTCACTACGTGTAATGGAACACCAAAGCGGGAGATCCATATGTTTAGGAAGGCTAATGCAATGGTGGAAGCGGATGTGTTCTGTAAAGGGGTGGCTTCCACCCATCTTGTTGCTCTGTCAATGCATGTGAGTACATATCTAGCTGGAGATGTGTATACACCATCGTATGTAGTGGTGGGTGGTAGTGGGCCAATGATGTCAATGTGGACTGTCTCAAATCTTCCAGATGGTAAGGAGAATGGTGTGGTTTCTGTTTTAGTGTGTCTGGAAATTTTGTGTTGTTGACATTGAAGACAGTCTTTTGCCCAAGTTCGTATACTCCTGTCCATATCTGGCCAAAAGTATCTCGATTTTATTATTTTGGTTGTTAGTGTAGGTCCTGGATGTGAGATGTTGTGGAACATGTCAAAGATCCTCTTGCGTTGTGGTTCGGGTATGTAGGGTCTGGGAGTGGATGTTGATAAGTCACACCAGATTGATGATCCTTGTATTTCATACGTTTTTAACTGGCTTTCGTATGTTTTAAGTTCCTCATCCGTTTTCTGTGATTCGCTTATAGCTGGTAAATCACAGGGATCTATGGTTACTGCGCACACTGGTCGAGATAGACAGTTAGCAACAATGTTGTCTTCTCCTCTGATGTAAGACACATCTACCACATATTCAGTAATGATCGATAGATATCGCTGTTGTATATCAGATTTCATTGGTGTCTTTTTTTTAAAAGCTAGGGACAGTGGTTTATGATCCGAGAACAGAGTAACATTTCTACCTTCTATTTGTGGTTTAAAATGCAACACTGCCTGGTATGCCGCTAATAGTTCTCTGTTAAAGGTGGAGTACTTCTTTTGGCTCTCCGACAACTTTCGGGAGTAGAATCCGATAGGGATTGATTCACCATTTATCATTTGGTGTAGTGCTGCACCTACAGCATAGTTGGAGCTATCTGTGACAAGGTGGTATTGTGTGGCATTTGGATCAGGGTGTGTTAATGCAGATACTTCGGCAAGGATGTCTTTTATTTTGACAAATGCTTCTTTTTCAGGTGGGCCTAATTCTAGTGTTTTAGCTGCAGGATTGTGTTTAATGGCTTCAGTCAAAGGCAGTAGCACATCTGCAGCCTGTGGGATTCATTTCCTGTAAAAATTTATCATTCCCAGGAATCGTCGGAGCGATTTGGAGTCCGTTGGTTCTGGGAAGTTTTTTATGTCTTTAACTTTTTGTGCCGTTGGCTTAAGTCCTTCAGCACTTGCATTATAGCCCAAAAATTCGATATTGCTTTTATAGAATTGGCATTTGTCGATGGAGATTTTAAGATTGTTTTCTTCCAGAAGTGAGAGGACCTTTTCGAGGTCACTGTGGTGTTGTTCTTCTGACTCGGAAAACACTAAAATATCATCAATATATACGAAAACGCAGCCAACATCCATGAATATGCTGTCCATAAATCTTTGGAAGGTTGAACTGCTATTTCGCAATCCAAATGGCATAAATAAATATTCAAAGAGGCCAAACGGCGTTATCACGGCAGATTTTTCAATATCAGCCTTTTGGATAGGAATTTGGTGATAGGCCTGTAGTAGGTCGATCTTTGAAAATATTTTCTTCTTAAAAAGCTTGGATCCGAGGCTGTTGATGTTTGGGATCGGGTATCTGTCTGGTTTTGTCAGGTGGTTGAGGTGTCTGAAGTCACCACATACTCTCCATTTTCCTGTAGTTGGTTTTGGGACAAGATGGATTGGTGAAGACCATGGAGATTTTGAAGGTCTTACTATGCCAGCTTTTAAAAGTTCTGCGAACTCCCGTTTTGCTGCTTCATATTTTTCTTCAGACAGTTGTCGAACTTTGGCATAGGTCGGGGCATTATCTCCAGTGTCTATGACGTGAGTTACTCTCGTGTTAGATGCTAGAGGTTGTTCCGTGCGTGGTCTGGTAAGTTTGGGGAATTTTTGAAGAAGGGACTGTATTCTTTCAGGTAGATCACTATGGTTGTTCACCGTTATATTTTGAATGCGGGCTGTGACCCGTCCACCTTGCACATAACGGCGTGTTGTCTCATCTATCAGTCTGCCATCACTGCAGTTCAGAATGAGGCCATAGTGGCGAAGAAAGTCTGCACCTAAAAGGGGGTTGATGGTGTCCGCAATTACAACAGTCCAAGGGTATGAACGGCGTAAACCTGGAATAATAATGTCCAACTGTATTTCCCCAAAGCATTTTATGGTCTCTCCATTAGCTGCTGAGAGACGCACAGGTGTGGAATTTATGGATAGACTGGGCGCCAGACTGTGTGGTAATATTGTTACAGAGGCACCTGTATCTATGATAAAGCTTATTTTCTTTTGTCCAATTTTAGTTGCAACCTCAAATAGTTGCGAGTTGTCGGTTGCTGCTCCAACTCGCATTATTAGTTTTCCGAAACTTGTCTGGTGGGTGAGGATGATCTTGATGTGGGCATTATTTTGCAGTTCCATTTCTGCGGCCATTTGCACCATGGTTTGCAGGTCTTTGATTTATCGGCAAAGTATAGGTGTCCACGACATATTTGAGGTTTTTGGTTCTCATAGAAGGGCCTTAAGTTGTAACTCATCCTCGGGACAGCGCTCGTGGAGACTGTGTGTCTATTGGATTTTGATGGTGGTGGTGCGGTAACGTTATGTACATATTTTTGATATAAAAATGGTACTATTTCGTCCGCTAAGGTACCCAATTCATATACAGAGGCGTTTTTAACCGCCGCTATAACTGGGGTTATTTCAGTAGGCAGCGCCTGGATAAATTTGTGCCGTACGAGTTCCTCTCCCACACCTATTTTACTGGCCGTCGCCATCAGTTCGTGTAGGTATGTTGAGGGTTTTCCTGTCATAGGGTTGGCACCAATGAGTCTGTTGAACAATTCGGGCTTTGATTGTTCATGCATGCTTATAACGCCATCTCTCAGTTTTGTGTAGCTCTTTGAGGTGGTGGTCGGCAGGTTTGAGATTAAGTCAGGAGAAAGGTTAGATAGGACATGATAAAATCTCGTGGTTTCGTTTGATATGTTCCTTAACTCGAACTGAGCCTCGCATATAGCAAACCACCCGTCAACTGCGGCATGCATAAACTGTGGAATCTTCACTGAAACTGTCGATATAGTATCCTCCATCTCGTGTGTGTGTGTGTGTGTGTGTGTTTTTTAGAAGAAAAAGAAAATGCAATTATTTTCAGGGAAAAAGGAAGTTCGTAGAGATAATGTTTTCTTTTTAGAAGAAAAAGGACAAAAAGGCAAAACAAAACACGGCTTCGTTATTAGCTTTTTCGTTGCTCAAATTATTTGAAGAGAAGCACGTGAATTCTTTTTTTTTTTTTTTTTTTTTATGTTAGGCATGGTAAAAAAAACGTCGGTGTGTCACCATTTATGGCCTTGTTGGTTGGGTTTGGAGTGTTACAACATACAATGAGAAAAAGCTTCATTTAACACAAGACAAACAAGGAACATCTAATAATTAAACAATTTTTATAAAACAAAAACGTCAACTTGGATTTGAATGTTCAAAAGTTCTCCTTTGTGAGTAGTAAATTTTCGAAGTGGTGGAAAGTCAGATATCAAGAAACAGGGTAAAGGAAGAGAATGTTTTTAAAGAGTACTTATTCCTTTTTTCTTTTCTTTTCTTTCTTTCTTTCTTTTATGGTCAGGTAGTGGAACTAGCAGAGAGGTAGTTTCGGCTCTTAACTGGAGGGCGGACGTCACTTCTCTCCTGGTTATCGCGTCTTCGTTCTTTCTTGTGTCTCCTTTTGTTCTCACTCATTTGGTTCACAGAAAACCTGGGTATGTATCTCTCTCCACCGGCTCCAAATTCGCTACTCCAAAATCCTTCTAATTTTGGCGCGAATGCTTCCCATTGGCTACTTTACTTTTTATTATTTTTCTTTTTTCTGATTTTTAACCGGATGGATGCGTGGAGCCTTATGCGTGGCGACGCGTTTATACATTTTGTATCTGGCAGCCGACGAGTCAATATCCGGTTGGGAGTTTTACTGTTAATTCCTAAATCCCAACAAATCCTACGCAGAATATTCGGTAGAAAACAGAACAAGTCAACTAATATGATAAAGACATTTAATTGTACACAACATAAGTCGAGAATAAGTTCCCTACTTAGGCTATACAAGAGTCATATGCGTTCAAGGAACAAACAGAAAAGTCCATACAGCAAAAAAGGTGAAACCACTTACTTGTCACGTGACCAAAAAAGACTCATGACTAGGGAGATTTTCTTCAAACTGTGACTCCATTTGGTCTCCCAACGGTATTAATCCCTTTATCCCCACAGCTATGGTTTAAATAGTATCACTATTGTCCTTCTACAAGGATGGGCTCTGGAATTAAATAACTCACGGAGGCAAATGAACAAACCAAATGAACAAGACATGTTGCTGAGGAAGTAAGAACAAACTCCTAAGTGAAGTTTTCCTATGGAATCCTACACGATGTTTACTTAGTAAATGAAGTGAATTTTGCTAAAGGGGTTGGCAGTAGGAAGCCCTTTTTTTATAGTTGCACCTTCTTCAAGAAAATCAGTAGCGATGGGTTCTTTTATGTCCCAGAAGACTGTCAGCATGATTTTCTTTACTGATCGTTGCGTCCAGAACTTTTCTTTTACAGGAGATTCAGTATATTTCTCATCCATAGACTGTCTCTTCGACTCAGGTTCATATTTGGCAAAGCCATGTTTAGCTCATTTGTGAAGTTTTTTCTCAACTTAAATATGCTTTTCCGTACACATCACACGTTCTTCTGTAAATTTCACTTGGTTTGCACTCCTCAGCTAATAAAAAATTGATGACAGACCTCTGTTCAAGCCTGGAGCAATCTATCAGATTTGCTGCCATTTTGAATAGCCTAAAAATAAATATTTTTGTGAAATCTAAAAAAATAATTAAAAAAAAACAAACATAAATCTCTTCCACCGAAAGTTTGACTTCCGGCACCAAAAAGGAGGACTCGCGTTCTTTTCAGTGTCTGCCTGCGCAGAGAACAAACGTGTGTTTGCAGACCTCTCGAAAAGAGTAGCCCGTATCATTTCATGGGATGAATTTGAACACATTCTAGAGAAGTCCATAAATTACCTAAATTTATTATGAAATATTCCTGGTCAAAATGGCGTCTCTTTTATGTAAGATTATTCGATTTTCTGGGTCGGATTTCCGATGTGTAGACATTGTGTCATTTTACTGAAGATTTTTTTACATCCAGTAAAACAATATCACGTGAGCGATTACAAATCCGAAACTGATAGGCGTGTGTGTGTGGGGGGGTCAATTAAGCAACTCTTGAGTGCAAGAGCAGAGAATGAGCCAACAAGTTACATATGATCTACACATACATGCAATGCAATTGTTTGTTTGTTTTTATTTCATCGCATTTGTATTATTGGAAAACCTGGAATCACATAGCAATAAAGATGTCGGGAGAAGTCATAAGCGTCGTATTTGCAAATTACGCACCACATTTTAACTAAAAAATGAAGCTGCATTCACGCATTACGCATTCCTAATAAAAGTAGGGGAGGCGGATAAAAAGAGTCTGACGAGGAGTGGTGGAGGCTGAATCGGCCTTTTTTTTTGTTGTTAGAATCCAGCACCCAGCCACAAATTATAACGCAATGGTGTTTTAAACTGTGGCCACTATTGAATGGTCAATCTGCTCAAACTAATACACAACTGTATCAGAGTACGAACGACTTTTTCTCAGAATACTAAGCTCCTTTGCCCAAGTAGGCAGTCGCTCACAACTGTGGGAGGTGTAAGTTTTGTAGGTTAATGAAAGGTTGAACAACTCAAAATGTACAACTGAAAACTAAAAATGACAAAGGCAAAAGTAGTGAATCTAGTAAATGATTTGGTTTGTTGAATGGCATATCAATTTTCGTGGGTTATTTGATGTCAAGGCTTTGTAGAAAAACAGTAGTGGTACAATTTAAACCATAACTGAAGGGGATAAGGGAGTTCATACCTTTGCCCCAGGGTATAAGTCCGAAAATGAACGTAACAGCGCGACTGGAATTCGAACTCGTTTACTACTTTTCCACAGTCCAGTACGTTAGACATTACGTCATTGATAGTGATAAACACTATTTGTTTGTACATATAATACACAGGCGCTCTTAGCGTAACGGTATCGTCGAAGGAAATGGAATTGGCGACCCGAGTTCAATTCCTGGACGAGGTTGTTTTCGTTTGCTTGGAAGTGGCATAAATCGCGTTATGAGTAAATAGTAAGGCAGACTGTACTCTTAGGCTTGGTTTGGCAACTAGTCTAGGAGAAGAAAAACTTCCCCTTATGAAGAGGTTGGGTAAATATATACATATGATAGATTAACGATTTATCATGATGTAGGCTGTTTTGATGTTAGCATGGGTTGGCGAACATGCACAGAAATTCACATTTATTCATATAGATAAGTTGACTCTTGATTTATAGTCACAAAATCTTTAATTTATGAAATTATTTTTTTAAATCAAGGGATTGTTCTAAATCCTTACCATTGTCGGATTTTTAACCTTCGAAAGTATCACTCATTTATTAATTGATGCCATTCATAATTAGGTCTTCAAAATTCAACCCATACCAGACCGAACCGGAATATACATCATCCAGTCCTCATTTGACTGACCGTGTTGGGGTACGCGGTTTAGTTGGGCGTGGTTTTGGTTTTAGTGATTGTTGTCTGTCGAGACTGCCTAACGCAGGTACCGAGGATTAAACTCTGATATCGTTCGGGAAATTCGGAATTGATATTTTGGTTCAACAGTTGGAGTAGCAGTAAAATATATTAGGTCTGTTCTCTTTGAATACCGGACTTCTACTGTCTATCAAGAGATAGCTGGTGTCAGAAACACTGGATATTAGCGATGAAATAGGAAAAAGTTATTCTTGAAAAGCGTGACACATTTGGATCTTTTTCTAGAACGAGATAATCTTATTTTTAAATTTAATGAAACACCCTGACTGAGATTGTTACAGTTTTATTTGAACATTAATTTCTTAAGTATCTGTTCAATGTTTGTCTTGAAGACAAGTTCGTAGTGTTACACCAACCAAAAAAAGAAAATTATCCAAGAGCGGATTCCACCGATCCAATGCGGGTGACTAATCAAGAGCCGCAATAGCATTTCCTTTAATCATTTTGAGTAACCAATCATACAACAGAAGAAACTCGATTAAAATCTGCATCCCTGGGATTTTGGGTAGACTTATTTTTTCAGTGTTTGCGTCGGTCGTTAGAAAGTTTCAGCGGTCAGGTGGGAATCTGGCTTTCAAGGAGGTTGTCCTTAAAGGGCAGGGCGGAGGCGTGCGCCGCGTACGTCTTCCCCTTGATCCTTTACCGATTGGCTGTACTTCCTCTGCCTAAGGCACATCGGTTGGCACTGCAACAATCCCTTTCCAGATTGCTCTGGGGAGGTGCAAAGCCGATGGTCCGTAGGCAGGTCTGTATCCAACGTACGCGCAACGGGGGTCTGGGTATGCCTGATCTGGAGAGCCACTGGCTTGCTGAAAGACTTGCATATCTGGGCCGAGTCTCTCACTGGAATTGGGCGCCAGGATCGAGCTTCTTGAACAACTCCGAGTTCTCGCTCACCTGGCGACTTGTTCGGAATGCGTTATCCCTTCGCGGCTTGAACTTCAAAGCGGGCTTGGCAGACATGCCTGATTGCCCTCGCTGCGGCAGTGGCTTGGAAGAAACGGCTGAGCACGCCTTCTACTACTGCGAGTCCACCCGTTTTGGGATCACGTCGGGGAGTGGACGGCTCGCATCGAACCCAAACAGCTCGTGCTGCTCGACGTTGGTTACGTCGTAGACAACGTTCTTCCTCCGTTTCATGGTGAGAAGCGTGTGGTGTTTCTCGCGATTCTAGCTGTAGCCCGAATGGTGATTTGGACGACGCGAAACAAGGGATTGTATGACGATGCAAACTTTTCTCATTGTAATCTGGTTTTGTTTTTTCGGCATCAGCTGAGGGTCAAAATCAGATGCGATAGAAAACGCTTGGATCGCATAACATTCAGCAAAAGGTGGGTGAATGCAGCGTGCCTGGTTGTACGAAAGGGGCAATGTTGGAATCATCCTTCTGCCGGCCCATGGCGTCTACGGTACGGGTCCTTAGGGACCCCACTCTTGGTAAGTAGGGTTTTTTCCCTTGTAACCTAGTTAGCAGTGTGTTGTGAGACATTGTCCCCGTCATCTAGCCGTTAGCTCTCAAGATCTTCCCCCTCCCCATTATTTTTGTACCTCAACCTGTATCCCAGTCCACTTTCATTGAAGATCTTGATTATTCATATGTAAAAAATGATATTACCTGTTTCTATCGACCCATACCGAGCCCGACCCTTCATTTCTTTTATCCCTGTAGATTAGGATTCCCGCCCCACCTAGGGTAGGTCCGGCTTGTTTCCGGTTTTTTCGGCCCGGAAAACAGTCGGCCTCCAATTTTATAGACGGGGGGATGGGAGGGAAACCAAACGGGGAATTTTTTCCTTGTTTTTCGTGTATATATATTTTTCGGGGTTTTTTCTCCCATTCCCATCATATCCATTGTAAAAAATCATACATTGTAAATAAAATCATGCATCACTTTCGGGTTTTAAGTAGGACTTTTTCATAGAGCAAATGTGGTATTTTGGTGGTTGCTGCGTGCATGGCGATGGACGAGTGATTATATACTGTATTGTTGAATGGGTCGGCGAATGTGGTTAGCTAGGTTCCCCATAGAAAATATAGTTAAAGCAAGACCGCTCCCTTCCCCTCTCCCAAAACCATAAGGCCTTGTGCCTTCTTGTATTTATTACAAGAAATAAAAGACAGTTTCAGCGGTTGCATCGGATTTGAAAAAGGTTTGGAGCTTGCAAACCCGATGCGATATCGAAACTTTCTCAGCTCTAACGAAAAGAAGAATTCGTGTTCATAACAATATTTATATAGCAATATGGTATATAAGTCAACCACTAAAAATTCTGGATTAGATCTATATCTTCTGTACAGGTCGACCTGCAAACATCCAACAGGCTATTGAGAGGCAAAAACTTACCCAATAGGCCAAAAGGAGGATAGGTTACGATAACCTATCGCAGACGTATATAAGAAGTTTATCAAAGTTTAAATTTATAAATGTGCATGAGTAAATACTTAACATTACAGTGCAGTATCTTAGAATCAAGGTTTTAATCTCTGATAAAATAACATTCAAGTTGTTATGAAATAGCCGAGGGATTTCGGTTCATGCCTTTGAGTTTAGTTAGGCTGAGAACCTTTCGGCTCAGCACATGGGTTGGTTGGGTGTAAGATTGAAGCAGGTGTTGACGCGGGTGCGCGCGAGCGGATGGAGGTGTCACTCAGATGTCATAACAGTCCGAGACGATACCGGGTGACAAGGTGCGGGTGACGTCACGCACCGGAAGCACGCGGAAGTTTGTGTGAGAATTTGAAGAAAATAAGAGTCGGGTTTTAGACGCCAAACGAGAAGGATCGATTTTTGGAGCTCGCAGGCGCGAGGCGAACGAGCGCCCTATGGGGGGGGGCGCTCGAGTTGGGGGCCAAATGAATAAGACAGCATAGAAGATTGTGTCTCTCCTCCTTACGTCGAAACCTTTAACTCAAAGTTAATAAAAAGGTTTCGTACCTGAACAAGAAGTAGTTACGTGTTTTTGAGATTCCTGTTCTTTATATATTCTATCGTTATGAACATTATATGTCCATTTCGCACTGACTGTTAATTGCGAATATGATACAAAGTAACCTTTATTCAAAATGTTGTGCTGTATAAGTAGAGCAATAATGCCAACGTGTATATATTCAATAAACTACGGTTATGCCTCTTTAAACTGTCATTACTCTTGAAGTGTATGGTAGACGTATTTTTTCTCTGAAATCAGAATTACATCAACCCTACAGCTCAGTCACCTGGGGCTGTAGAATACGCCGACTGCATGTCTGCACAGGAGTAAGACTCCCACCAGAGAAGTACGATACTAAACTAACTGGCGGAGAAGCTTCATTTCTGGAGCATTGGGGAATGTGGAGTACTCCTTCACTGCCATTACTCCCAGGTCCACTCTGACCTAGAGTAGTAGTACCTGTTAGGGTCCCATCTATGGGTCAAACGGCACAGTTTAATAATTTAACAGTGAGCCAACTAATGACTGATGTTAAATTGAATTGTTAGTTTTTGGTTTTGTTTGGTTTGGTTTGTTTTTATGGCATATCAACCATTGTTGGTTATTTAATGCCAAATCCTGTTTTGACATATATATTAAATATGATTTATAAACATTATGTAGATACACACAGTTAAATGATCGAACAGTTCTATTTCTAACAATTCAATTTTGCATTGATTTTGATTGTAATTATGTAGTTTTGAAAGATGTTTTCTCTTTAGATGTTGAAGAAATATTTTTGGAGACGAGCATAGCCAAAAATTTGGGATCGTTCATTACACGCAAGGAGCACACAATAAGTTTCCAGACTTTTTTCGTATGGGCACTTTTATTGATAGTACACACATGAAACTTTAGTCCTCTTCGAAGTAATCTCCTCCAGCTGCAATGCACTTGTATCGTTCCAACAACTTCTGCAAGGCCCCGTGGAAGTCCTCTTGTGTGAGCGTGTCAATGACCTTCGTCACTGCCTCTTTCATCTCCTCAATTGTCTCATAACGACAGCCTCTAAGTTTTTCCTTGAGCCTAGGGAATAACCAAAAGTCACAGGGAGCAAGATCTGGACTATAGGGAGGGTGAGGAACTGTCTTGATGCCCATCTTGCTCAAATAGTCTGTGACAAGGATGGAGTTGTGGACTGGTGCATTGTCCTGGTGGAAATGCCACTGACCCGATTTGAAGAGTGCTGGCCTCTTCCCAAGGAATCTCTTCCTGAACTCCCTTAAAACCTCAACATAGTAACCTTAACCATAACCCTTTGGCCAATCAACTCTGGTGTATTGACTTCCTTACTCCTCCTACACCTCTCATCATCCCTCACAGAGTCCCTGCCTTCCTTGAATCTCTTATGCCACTCAAAAGCTCATGCTCAATTCATGCAAGATGGTTGAAAAGCTTTCTGAAACATTCCATACGTTACTGTGACATTTTTTCCAAGTTTGAAATTCACCAGCTGTGACAATCAGAGTATATTCCAATTGCTGCTGTAGCTGTTCATTTGAACCTGAAATCATAAAAATTGGTCAGTCATCTCATAAGATGTATAGCAATACCATACTGAATTTTCAAGAGTCTACGATTATTTGAAATGCCTGTACAAAAAAGTCTGAAAACTTATTGATTGCACCACGTATATGATCTGCTGCAAGTCAAGTGTATTAATTTCAGCTCTTTCTCTCTCTCTCTCTCTCTCTCTCTCTCTCTCTCTCTCTCTATATATATATATATATATATATATATATATATATATATATATAATGAATATACAAGGGTCGTTCAAAAAAGTTCTAAGCCTCACCCAGATTTTAGATTTGATTCACACCTCTCACCTTTGTAAGGGGCCTACCTGCACAGAAATTAAGACAGAAATCTGAATTTGTTTTTCTAGTTTTATAAGTGGTTGTGTCTTACCACAACAAAATAAAAGTTCAGCTTTGACTCTTCTTTCTGGATGAGGCATAAAACTCTTTGAACGAACCTCGTTTATATATATATATATATATATATGTGTGTGTGTGTGTGTGTGTGTGTGTGTGTGTGTGTGTGTGTTTACCCCTCCCCTGTATACAACTCGAGGTCAATTTTTAAAGCGGAGTTTAACAGATTTAAATTAAGAATTTTCCTTCTCCTAGACCAAGGTTAAAGAGCGAAGTTTGTCCAACTATTTACCCATAGCTGGAGGGAGAATAGTTGAATTCATCTCTTTCCCAAGTGTATACACTTTCCTAGTATATATATATATATATATATATATATATATATATATATATATATATATGTGTGTGTGTGTGTGTGTGTGTGTGCATATGAGTAAGTGTGTATTTAAGGGTCATTCGATAAATTAGAGGAATTTTTTTTTAATTGAAAATAAATCTTTTTTCGTTATTTTTTTTTTTTTTTACCATGAATGCAAACACTGCATAGTTTGGAATAGCAAAAAAATATTTTAATCTTGCAAAATGAAAGTTTTTAAGCAATTCAAAATGAGGACAAACCAAACAGAGTGCTCCAGGATTGAACATTTAATTTTTGGTGGCTGAGAGGTGCAGACCATAAGTAAAGAAAATCATGCTGACAGCCTTTTTTAACGTGAAAAGAACCATTAAAATTAATTTCTTGGAAAAGTGCTTCCTATTGTCAACTCTTGGCGTAAAAATTCACCTTATTCATTGAAAGACACTCTTATATGTGTGTGTGTATATATATATGTGCATTTGTATATATATATATATATATATATATATATATATATATATATATATATATATATATATATATAAAGCCGACCGAGTCAAACCAATCTTCCGAGGTTTCACCTATTGGATCATGAGGAAAAATCTTTTCTTTTTTTATTGAATTTTTTTCTCAGATATTAGTTTGTATAATCTTTATTTGCAAATTGTATCATCTGGGTTTTTCCACACTATCAGAATTTAATAGGTTAATTATATATATATATATATATATATATATATATATATATATATATATATATATATATATATATGTACACACTGTTGCAAAATAAAACAGCAGAACCTTTATGTTTTGTTCAATTTACTCAAGATTAAAAGTATTTTGATTACGGTAAATGATGTCGCATACAGATCAACATGTTCATAGGTTTCAAAATACAAGATGTATCAATAGTACTCAGATAATGTATACACATTCTGTCTAGGTCAAAATCAGTATCGCTCTATCAATGATTGAGCATTTACATATATATATATATATATATATATATATATATATATATATATATATATATATATATATATATATATATATATTAGTAATATCCCGTCAGCGTCCGAAGACAGTGGGTGTGGATTATACTTATATAGAATATATGAGGAATATATATGAGGAATATCATGTGATTGCTCGATGTATGGCTAATATTACATCACTTATTCCTTCCACGTATATATAACAAAATTCACGTTCAGTTCGTATATAAAGTCATCTGACGAGATGGAGAGTATATAATATTCTCCGGCGAAATATATTTATAATGACAACTTAAAGACAACCTTCTTTATATGTATATATATATATATATATATATATATATATATATATATACAAAGAAGATGAGTATGATTCAGTTTGAGAATGTATTAGAGGATTCTTATAAATCTCCAGGAGTGCTCAATATATGATGATTAATATATGAATTTATAAATTTCATACAGACAAATTCATATAATTGAAAGAAAAACTCAACCGACCATCATTTGACAATTATGAATATATTTCAGCTGGTCATTCCATATGAGAAACCAACCCCTTCAGATAGCCATCACACAATAGAGAGAACCCCTTCAGATAGCCATCACACAATGGAAAGAAAAAAAATTATAAAAATATTCTTTCAATAGATTCTTAAAAATGAATAAATAAAGAAGGAAAGAGTAGGGGGACAAAAATATATAGGCTCGAAGTTGCTATCGAATATATATATATATATATATATATATACATATATATATATATATATATAAGAAGCAAGCGATACCTTGCACAAACTATTTCGGGCGCTGACTACGCTGATGACATAGCGCTTCTGGCAAATACACTCGTCCAAGCCGAATCCCTGCTATATAATCTGGAGCGGGCAGCAGGCGGCATAATGCTCCATGTGAACGCAGACAAAACGGAGTACATGTGCTTTAATCAGAGTGGAGACATCGCCACACTAAATGGTGGTTCTCTGAAACTAGTGGACAAGTTCACCTGCCTCGGAAACAGCGTCTCGTCAACGGAAAATGATATCAGTACGTGACTAGCAAAGGCATAGACAGCTACAGACCGGTCATATGGAAGACAGACCTATCCGATAAAATAAAACGCAATTTATTCCAAGCAGCTGTTGTGTCCATACTAGTGTATGGATGCACCACTTGGACGCTGCCTAAACGTATAAAGAAAAAGCTTGACGGCAATTACACAAGGATGTTACGAGCTATATCAAACAAATCCTAAAAGCAACGTCCCACAAAATAGTAGCTGTACGGCCACCTACCACTCATCTCAAAGACCATCGAAATTAGACGAACAAGACATGCAGGATACTACAAGAGAAGCAAGGACGAACTCGTAAGCAACGTTCTCCAATGGACCCCTTAACACGGATGCGCAAGTGTAGGACGACCAGCTAGAACTTATCTACAACGGCACTGAGCGGACACAGGAAAGACTGTCAGAAGCAATGGATGATAGTGACGGATGGCGAAATCCGTGCTAACCAGCACGACGATGATATATATATATATGTATATATTGGACTCGTGGGTAGAGTGATCGCCAATTTCCCGTGACACCGGGGTTCAATCTCAGGTCGAGTTATACCAAAGACTCAAAAAATGGTACTTGATGCCTCTTTGCTTAACACGGCGTTATAATGTAGGGATCAGTGGCAAAGTGGAGCAAACCAATGAAAGGGGTAGCGCCTTCCCGTACACCACGGTATAGTAGCTTATGAAAAGTGAGCCTTTGGATCAGCTTAAACCACGGACTCTCACTTTACTTATATATATATATGTATAAAGGTTATATAAGTATAAAGAAGTTAGTGTCAAATCTATATCTACATATAAATATATATAAAAGAAGTTTATATGTACATATAATAATACATAGAAAAGTTCACATATATATGTATATATAAGTCGGCCGACCGTATATATATATATATATATATATAAGTTGATATATATATATATGTATATGTATAAACTTATATATATATATATATATATATATATATATATATATATATATATATATATATATATAAAGAAGTTTATATATATATATATATATATATATCGACGTAGGTCTACAAACTGGCTGTTGACCTAGACACTTGTGATGACTGCAATTTTACCGTTTTAAAATAATCGTTTTTATTCGTTGCCCAATATTTGGATTCTCTCTCTCTCTCTCTCTCTCTATATATATATATATATATATATATGCATATATACGTATATATATATATATAAAGAGAGAGAGAGAGAGAGAGAGAGCGGGGTAGACTGACTGACAAACAGTCAGACCGAAAGTGTTTGCTGAGATAGAAAGAAAACAAAGAAGGAGCAATGAGACATTTTAAAGGCAATGATAGAGTAAGTGTGAAAAGTATTCATGTTATTAAAAGAGAAAATATAGTTTGTATACAGAAAGCAAACATATTTATACAGGGCGAGCAGTTATATACGAGCATATATTCCATGTTTGCATGTGTGTATGTGTTCGCATGTGTGTGCGCATGTGTGTGTAAAATAAAACTAAAAGGAGAGACTTCACCAAAGTAAGAGAGATGAAAAGACTGGCGACTGACCTGTCAGGTGACACATGCATTATTGGCTCTCATTGCTTCGCATGATCTACAGGGAGATGGGAGTGGGGGTAATATTGGGGATTGCAACCGGGTGGGAAGAACAACTGTTCGTCACTACCGCCGCCGCCGCCGCCGCCGTGTATGAATGGGGATGCAAGCGGGTTCGTCTGACGGTATTGATAAAACAAGGCAACACGTGTCAACCCACATTGACCACAGATTCATATCCCTACAGAAGAGGCTGATAAAGACATAATAGATTACTGAAATGTGTGGGCAGTCCATTTATGTATCTTGTATATTACGAAAGATTCCATTATATATATATATATATATAGAATCTTATATATATATATATATATATATATATATATATATATGCGCACACACACCTGTACACTTTGGAGGTGTTCGTGGTGTAATAGTTACCATTGAAGGAAATGGACACGACGACAGGAGTTCAAATCCTGGCCACGACTGTTTGCATATCACATAACGCTAATGCCCTTGGGAAATGTATGAATCCAGATATTCTCCCTCCAGCTAAGTATGGGTAAATTGTCGGGCAAAACGGGCACTTGGCTTTGCTATAGCAACCGCTCGAGAAGGAATTTTTTTAATTCAAACCTGTTTAACTCCTTTTAAAGAATGAACATCCGTCACATCCTGCTCACGTGGAGGGTATATATATATATATATATATATATATATATATACTACTTCTGGTAAAAATTATAGAATGTAGATGTATGCATTGTTTCCTACTTCATCAGATGATTTAAATGACATGCAACCTTATACCATGAACGGCTCGGGAAATTTACTTATTTTCTTCCGGTTGTCATCTTCATATGTTTAATTTAAACGTCACTTGAAAATATTTGAATATTTGTAGATATTACATCCCTTGCCTTCTAAATAGTACTTCTAATAGTGTGACAAAGTCAAACTCCGCTCGCTCTCTCTCTCTCTCTCTCTCTCTCTCTCTCTCTCTCTCTCTCTCTCTCGTCGCTCCGGCCTCAACAACAAGAAGCACACAGAGATGCATGCGTTTCTCTAGCAAATTTTTTACACTTTCTTCACAAACATTGACTCACGTTTCGACCCATTTGTTTTTCGTTTGTTTTCTCGTCCATCTTCTATTTTCAAGACATAATAGTTTTAATTTTTCTATCTTGATGTTTTGATGCCTTCCGTGTTCTACCACTATGTTTTTTTTCTTTTTTTAACCACCCCATTTCTTTTACATTTGTACCACATTTTAAAACACAACTGACTGGGAAAAAACCAACGTCTTTCATCACATTCGACAGGTAATTGTTTTATCGAATGAGTTTTACGATCGTTTCTATTGTTTCAATCGATAAATCCTTTGTTGGAGTCTAGTTTCATTTCAGCTAAGTATACCCAACCGCTTGTTGAGGTCTGCAGGAACCCTATTTTAACTATAGACCGATTTGTATATGTCATTTAACTGTTGACCGATTTGCATGTGTTTTTACTGTATACCGATTTGCGTGTGTCGTTTGATTACAGACCGATTTGCATATCGGTGCTTCTTGCTGGTATTTGTCTTAAGAATGCAAATTTTAAGACCATGATATATTTTTCCCGTCAACATTGGGTTATCCTATAATATTTTCCCCTGAAAAAAATTGTACCATTAGTTTGAATTATACTAAAATCTACAACATTTGTTGTATAATTAGGAAACTGTTTTTATATTGACATCAAGGTTAATGGCTAAATGTAACGATATAAGTCATAATTTTAGATACCTTTTAACTCTACTACAAATGCCAAAATATCAAACTTCATAGTGCAAACATGAAGGCATATTCACAAAAATAGATAAATAAATTTAAGGTTTTATGAACAGAAAGTTTTTAAGAAACTCAAAAATTGGGAATCTACCGTTAGTTTTAATGTCACCCCACAGCGCTTCCTACTGCTTTCATTTTTTTTTCAATTTCAATTAAGTGAGAACGAACTGTACTTACTAAGCATTTCTCTGATAGCTCTTCAGCTGCAAACTACTGCTTCAGCTCTTACGGTAATAAACACTTCCTAAGTAGTCATTTAGAATTACTAGTGGTTATCTGCTTTCCTTCACATGAATACATTGTAGATTGTTATTTATGTTGGAGTCTTTCCTTGGTATAAGCCATAAACAATTTCCTGACTGAAATAAATAATAAACGATATTGCATTCTGGGTCAAATGAATCTTCTAATTACTATTTTAAAAAAGGCTGACTCCTGTTGGTCATTTCATACGACGTATCCCGCAAGGAAAGAGCATTTTACCGATTCCGGATTTAATGCAGAACTGGAGTCAGTAATCTTCATTAACCCAGAACCTGATACGAACCGTTTGTAAGTAAAGCGAAACTGAAACCCTTTTTCACAAGTTTATTCTCTGCATTACCGTTTAATATGTCACGCCTTACAACAACTGATTTTTCATATTTGGTTGTTACAAAAACGGTTGCAGAACTAAACACGCGATGTCAAGATTGTTATCCTCAAAATAAAACAAAGATGTAACGTCTTTTTTTTTCATACGAACTACTTTATTTCATCTTAATTTCTTTTTCTTTTTTTCTTTAACACTTGAACGTGTAAAGAGCCAAGTTGTTTCTTGCCCAAAAGCCGTTATTCTACCTTAGCAATAACAAAGACTTGCAATAACAGCGTTTCCTTTCGTTTTCTAAACTCAAGTAGTTTTATCACAATAGTCAGAGCCTCAAAGAGAAAATTGCAAGTCTGCAGTGTACATCATTTGATATATAAAATGTGTTCTGAGTATGACACTAAACTGCATCTGATGACCAGGCTTTAGTCATAGAGTCTAGGACATGTGGAGTACAATTTCAAAACCATTCTAACCTGGAGTGGTAATACATGTCAGGCTCCCATCAATGGGTCAAATAGAACCGTTCAATCATTTACTAACGATTAGTATTAGTTATCTAAAACATTACAGCTGTGTGGAAATTGTTCGTATTAAATAAGAATACTTGATAAATAGAATTACTAAATGTTAAATAGCAATACTTGAAACCATTTAACTGTGCAAACACATGAGCTCTGAAAACTCATTCAAAAATAAAGTCACCTATAAACTATTCGCTTACAAATTAGATATATATATATATAGTGTCTAAAATAGATGCAACCCATTAATATAATAATGATTTATTACTGAGACAAGCACAGTGGCGGTCATGTGCTGTCAAAATGCATCCTTTGAGCAGCAGACATCGAATCAATGTTTTTTTTATTGTTATTATATCCAGGACATGCAATCTTTTTTTGAGTTTCTTGTCTCAGTAATTAATCATTGTCCTATTAATGGGTTGCATCTATTTTGAGTCGGCTTTGAATGATTTTATCTCTAAATACGTAGTGACACATGTTTTTTCCTTTCTTGTCCAAGGCATTGTGATCAAGGATTAATAGTTGTTATCGTATACTATTTTCAAATCTGAAACAAAAAAAGAACATAACATTATTATCAGTAAAGTTATTAGGAGTCACATTTATATTGAGACACTATATATATATATATATATATATATATAATGATTTTACATTAAATAACACACGAAGGTTGTTATGCCATTTAACACCAACCAACCAACCAACCAACAAATGACATAATACTCAAACAAATTTTGTATCCATGCTTATAAAAAGATTCTAACCATAAAACATATGTTCTTTATGCAAATGGGAGCTCACAATAAGAACGAACGTGGAGCCTCCGTGGCGTAATTGCTAAGGTGCTGGACTGCGGCCTTGAAGTAAGTTCGAACTCCAGTCTTTCTATTACGTTCAATTTCAGACAAACACCCTTGGAAAAGGTATAAACCTCCCTAGCCATGGGTTAAATAGTATCACTGCTGTTCTTCTACAACGATGTCTGTGACATTAAATAACACGCAAAGTTTGATATGCCATTAAAGAAATAAACCAAAACCAACCAAAAATGGGTTTCTAACAATAGAAAATAATCAACAGAAGGTCATGTTGCTACATACATAACAGACTGTTTATAATCTTAATTTCAAAAGTTCAAATGAAATAAAATTAACGAATTATCTTTTCTGCTATAATAAATTTCCCATTTTATTCGGTTTACTACTGCTATGACTACAATTACTAACACTACTGGCTGACCACAGGGTAAATCTGAAAGAGAGCGAAAAGAAAGATAAGTACCTAGACCTTGCTTGAGAACTGAAAAATCTATGGAACATGAAAGTGACGGTGATACCAATTGTAATCGGTGCACTTGGTACAGTTACCAAAGGAATGGTACAGGGACTGGAGGACTGGAAAATAAGAGAACGAGTGCAGACCATCCAAACTACAGCATTATTAAGATCGGCCAGAATACTGAGAAGAGTCCTGGAGACTTGTGGAGACTTGCTGTTAAATTCCAGTGAGAAACCATCAAATAACGCTGGTGTCAAAAACCCTCATAATAGTTATTAGTATTATTACAAATCATTGTCCTTGAGTTTTGCAATGGTTTTATGTATTTCTCCAACCTCTCTATCATGGACAGGATGTGACATAAGGTCAATTTTTAAGTGGAATACTGCTGGTTGGAATCAAGGTTTCTTTCTCCTTGACTAGTTGCTTTACCAAGGCTAAAGAACCCATCTCTGCCTTAATATCTACCCAAAGCTGAGGTACGAAGAGATCTATTAAAACCTTTCCCAAGAGCATTAGCGCTATACGAAACGCAAGCAACCTCGTCCAAGATTTGAAGTTGTGAAGATTAAGAAGAAATGAAAAAAGACAATAACATGAAAAATAAAATAAATAAAATGCAATAGTATGTTTCCCCAGGGGCCTCTGAAAGGAAGCGCAATCTGTGGATGCCTGAAAAGATGAACCTCCTAGCGCCAAAAAGAAACTCTCTGGGAAGATTTTATCTCTTCGACTTGGACGGATTTTTTTCTCTTGGTTGCCGATAGGGAGCGCACATACTAGTGAGGTCCTAGAGCCTAGTGGCACGCAGCATCCCCTGCTTGTATCAGCGAGATACATAATGGACCCTCAACTTATAATTTGCAAAGATAATTCCTTTACGTTCTTCAAACGACTTGTCGGGGAGGAGGGGGGGCAACTATTTTTATTGGTTCAGGAAAACATTCATCAAAATAGAATAATCGTAAACCCCCAAAATAAAATTTGAGTCAAAAGGTATCCTTATTTTTTTCCTTCCGTTTTTAATTTCCTTCCGGCTTCGACAGACAGAGGAAGACAAGTGAATCGGGTAGGAAGAAGAAAGGGAGACAGTTTATAAACCTCATAATAATACCAATAATTCACCATAACCATGATAAAACCTTCATGTACTCCATAAAGTCGGAATAAAATTCCATTTCTAACTACGATAACCGTTACAGAATTTGATGTAAGTAAAGTTGGAGACCTTAGTCGAGAGTGACCCGAAAGTTCCCTTTTCAATTGCTACTACACCGAGGTGTAGGGGAGGGCGATACTCCATTCACTTTACTCTTGATCCTTACATTATAATGCTGAGTGTTAAGCAAGGCGGCATCAAGTACCATTTTTTGAGTCTTTGGTATGACTCGACCTGGGATTAGTGTGGTTATAAAAGGTTACTGATAGGTGATTAAGGAAGACAACAAAAAGGACATCATCATCATTTCAATCTTACCATCATATTAAGTAAAAGTAACTAATGTGTTGCTTGGCGTCTTTGTTTTAATGGCGTATCAACTATTGTGGGTAATTTAATGCCAAAGATATCCTTGAAGAAGAAAAATAGTGATACTATTTCACGCATAATTGGGAATAAGGGAGTTCATACCTTTGTTCAAGGGTGTTAGTTCAAAATTGAACATAATTGCATGACTGAAGTTCGAACTCGCTTACTTGGAGGCCGCTGTCTAGCATTTTGACCATAACGCCACGAGTTCTCCCTTCGACTTGTATTTAAATTATCATCATCAATATGGGAGTTTCAATGAAGACAGCAGGATTTTTTGTCACAGATTTTTCGCTGTTTGAAAGCAAATATTAGGTCACTGAATGGAAAGTAACGTGTCGAGAATATTATTTCCCTCTCTTACCGATCTTGTGAGAGTAGTATTCGTGACAGCATTAACACTAAGAAATGATAATGCGAGGAGAAATAACGAAATGACAAAAACTGTTGTTATGTATGAAAATAAATTTTATGTAAACATTAGCTAATATGTGCGTAGGGTGATCCATACAAAACAAATATACACACATATTAAAACTAACGAAAAAGCAGAATGTGTTAGCAGAGAGAAAATTACATATAAAGAAAGGGAAAATATCCAGAAACTTCTTGTTTTGGTCTCGAAGCGGAAAGCAAAAAGATGTGTCATTCACATGTTGACGACTGGTCTCCAGCTGACGAAGTGTTCGAGTTTTCCACATAGGACGTGATCGACACGTGATGGTTTCTCATATGGGGTTATGGTTTAATGGGTGTCAATTGTTGGTTGTTTTTTTTTTCTGCTTTCAACCTCCAATGTATTTTTTCTTCTGTTGGTCGCGTTAGCTGAAATAAAACGAAGGAAAGGCAAATAGAGGAGTGAAGCTATTAATACTCGTCTTTATTACAATGAAAGTTCGCGAAAATATCTTGAAAGGGGAAGACCTACCTGAGCAATAAAATCGTTGCCTTCCTAGCTGAGGTCGAAGTACTTTCTCCCCGAGTTTCTTGTCGGCGCTGAGAAGCCTCTTCTTTTTCCGAGTGCGTTTATGTGGCTTAAGAAGGGTTTTATGTGGTCGTGATTAATTGTTGGTATTGTTGGGAGATTCTGGGGTTCGTATATCATATTTACCAACCCCTCCGCTCGGGCAGGATATGACACAAGGTCAATTTTTAAGCGGAGTTTAACAGGTTTGAATTCAGAGTTTTCCTTCTCCTAGACTAGTTGCCTCACTAAGGCTGAAGAACCTAGTCTGCCCTACTATTTATCCATAGCTGGAGGGAGAATAATTGGATTCATACCTTTCCCAAGGGTATTAGTGCTATGTGAAATGCAATCAGTCTCGTCCAGGATTTGAACTTGTGTCACCGTGTCCATTTCCTACGACGATAACTATTACACCACGGGCACCTTCATTCTGAGGTTCGTATATGACTCCTTTTCTTCTTTTTACCCCATTAACTTGTTGTCTTCTTTATGTCTGTGGAAGCTGTAAGAGAATTAAGGACGGAAGGAAAGAGTCAAAGATATCTTTAAATTCAACTTCATTTTAGGGTTTCATGACTATTCTTTGGTGTGTGAACTTTTTCTCAACCAGTAGAAATAGTCACGTTTCCCAGACAAGGCGTTGAAGTATATCAAGGAATTATTTTCGGCAATTACAAGTTTGAGGTTTGTCGTGTGTTCAGTGGGTATGTTTAGCGGTGGCTGCCACTAGTAAAAACATGACTTGCCGCTAAGCCTCGAGACTTAACAAGCACATGGGCTACCTACTTGCAGCCAAGAGAAAAAGGTCTGTCCAGTCAAAGCGTAACGGTTATAGGCGTTGGTTCCCTAAGCTTCTAAGGAGACAATCATCTGGAGGTTGCAGGTTCAATCCTGACTGCATGCGAGTAACAATACAGGAATACTTGTACTCGGTTATGGCTAACGGAATCAGAACAGGCGACCCAAGTGGATTCAATAAAGGACGTAGTTCGAGGTTCTGTGAAGGTTCCCGAGCTCGAAAAACACCTGAAGAAGGCCGGGGGACATATCGACCGAAACGTTGTGGAAATAGCAATAAAGATGAAGACAATAGTCCGAAAACTCTTAATGATAAAAATCATCTAGCTTCGTCTCAAAAATTTAGATAACTAATATGTCAGTGAAATTCAAATATGTCCTGGACAATGAAAAATGCAGTTCCTAAAATAGTTTGTATTTCTTAAGATTTAAAGATTTACAAAGAGTACCAAGTGAAGTGAGGGTATTTGTCAAAACACAATGAATTTCACAGCTACCAAAGATCGTAATGTTTTAACGCTTGGCAACAGGGTCCTGTCCATTGGTGGCTCGTGAAACAGCAGCATCCTTTATTTTCTCCCAATATATATTAAAAAAATTTATTCATATTTGAAAAGATATTTAACAATATTATCAATAATCTTTATACCTAATGCCTTAGGTCAAATTATCATTCCTATAAAAAAAATGGCTATGTGGAACTGTCTACTCCACAGTTCCAGTGACGGGGCGTTTGTTTTGTTATGCGCATGCCCAAAAGACAAGTGACTCAAGTAAGGCAGAGCACTGCTAATCAGCGTGAGAGGTTGTGTTTATGGGTCATCTTTGTGTGATACTTACGTGTTGTTTACTCTATTGATATTTAAGAGTATTTGAATCATTGAAATAATAAATTGTAGATGATGTGATATAATTACAATTTATTTTTAATTTCAATTAATTTTATTGTATAGAAAAATTTAAATTGATGAAAAATTTGAATCAATTATTCATGGTCTCTTTGCTTCCCATAAAAACAAATACAGTGATAGTGAACGAACTTTAACAACTTTAATTTCCACAATTTTCTGTACTTCTTATTGTATATGTTACACAATATTTATATTATTTTAAAATATTTTCTGGAGGAGTACCTCCATGAATTAATGTTACGAATATTTACTGTTTTTATCTCTACGGAAAGTAAATAGGAAAAAAGCGTATTTTCTTGGTTTTATCTTGCGAGCATGATAAATATACAGGAATTTTTTTCTTTACAAAAACTGGAGAAATTTTAGTGTTTCTTTGAAAGTTCATTTTTAGTTTTGAGCTTCAACCATAAAACTTGGATTCTCAAAAACTTAATGAAAAGTGTCTTTTCGTGAATACCAATTTTAGTGTTCGTACTTAAATTATAATGAAACCTAAGCTGAAAAAATCACAAAACACTCTACTCACAAACATAAACAGATCGGATTACTCGCTCGCCCTAGAAAAATTACATCCGGGTAGGGCCGGAAATGACTAAGCCCTTTTTCGAACCTGACCTGCCGTTACAGCTAAGAAAAGGGAATGAATTAAATTTAATAATATTTACTAAACACTTCTGCCAGAAATAACTCTATAAAAATGGAATTACTAATCTTCGGTAGCCTATATTAGGCTAAAGATGTACTTTATTTCTACATCCATTTTTTATAGAAGAACTTTCTATTTACGTGCCCGGCAGAAGTAGTGTTGCGTTCCCTTTATATAAACAAGACTTCGGCGGCGAAAATTTCATAGGTCTCCGGACGCTCTCAGGGGCCCGTTTGAGCTCCGCAAAGGAACAATGGCAGACTTGAGGCCTTTAAGGCTCTTAGTTTCGACTAGGCTACCTCCGGGTGGGCGAGCTGCATTTTTGTCTCCTTTGGAACACCTTGTATGGCACTAGACCTCGCGTCTAGTTTAAGCTGTAAACTGGCATACGTGCCCGGAAACATCCTTGAGCCCGTGAAACCACCTGGCTCATCAGGCTCACATTGCACTATGTGAGCCGATGAGCAACACAGATCAGCAGGGTTCGAGCCTCGGCTCGTTCCCGACCTCCGACCTCCCCTTTATCCCCACTTTAATCGGCCTTCTGGTTTTTGACCTTGTGTCAAGCCTTGTCTGGTGGGAGACATTGGCAAATAATCAGAGGTCACACGACGCTTTCAGGGGCCGCTCTCAGAGCGAGGCTCCGAAAAGTTGAATCCTACATCTAGTGGTTGCATTCTCCTTTCCCATCAGATAGTTATGCACAAAAGGTCCTTTTAAGGACCATTAGAAGTATCCTTCTGCGGGTTGGAGCATCTCTGACGGTCTTTATTGACCAGTCGAAGTAGACGGCCCGGACGCAAACACGACGAGGACTCTAAGACCACCTGGTCTTAACCATTCGGTCGATTCCCTCTCGTCTGTTTGGCAGAACAGCGCTAAAGGCACGAGTTAGCCTCTAGCTACCACTTCACTATCTGCGCAGGGCTAAGATAACGCCAATCTTAGACGCGGCCTCCTGGTCTGTTTGGTGGACAGTGCTGAGCTTTGGCACCGCAAAGCCTTAGCTATCGTCTCGATACGTCCGCACAGCTTTGGCACGGCAAAGCCATAGCTATCATCTCCGATACGTCCGCATAGCTTTAGCACGGAAAAGCCATAGCTACTGTCTCCGATACTTCCGCACAGCTTTGGCACGGCAAAGCCATAGCTACCGTCACCGATACGTCCGCACAGCTAGGGACATGACAAAGCCATAGCTTTACCGATTCGCTCGCTCGACTTCGTATGTGCTAAGGCCTGGCAAACCTTAGCCACGGTTTCCCCGTCCGTTCACTCGGTCCGTAGTACTAAGACACGGCTTAGTCTTAGTCGCCAACTCGCCCGACTCTACGCGACCACAACGCTCCAGCAATGCAGCATCCAGTCCACGTAAGACAGGCTGTACGAACTACTCTAGCATTGCAACATCTAGCC
Organism: Sepioteuthis lessoniana; assembly: GCA_963585895.1. Lineage (NCBI taxonomy): Eukaryota > Metazoa > Mollusca > Cephalopoda > Myopsida > Loliginidae > Sepioteuthis > Sepioteuthis lessoniana. The sequence continues at coordinate 62,850 of CAUZXS010005467.1, read as the reverse complement.
CACGTACGACTCGCTGTACAGGCTAGCAACTATATCGGTGCACTCCCGGTTAACCCAACGTACTGTCAAAACTGGGACTTCGATTAACCAACCACGACCAACACCAGCTACCCGCAACGATCGTCCAGCTACATTCAACAACTCGACCGACCTCAGTTTACTGCAACGATCGTCCAGCTACATTCAACAACTCGACCGACCTCAGTCCAGCTGCACTCATCTACGCCTCATCTAGCTGTTTCTCTTCGACTCGACCATACCAGCTACTAACATCACCCATCTAGCTGAAGACACAAATACGACTACCACGAACTTTACGCGCGCGCCTGTAAACACGCTTGTAAAATTGTCATCTTTGTTATATTTGTTACCTCGCCTTTGTTTCCTTCATTGTCTTTGCCCAGTCGGCTGGGGCTGTAGAATACACCGACTGATTCTCTGCAGAGGGGTAAGACCCCACAAACGAGTGTCCTGGATATGACACTAAACAATCTGATAGTGAGTTTCCAACAGTGCTGGAGTTTTCGGGAATGCGGAGTACCCCTTCATTGCCATCGCCCCCAGGTCCACTCTGGCCCGGAGTAGTAGCACCTGATAGGGCCCTATCTATGGGTTAAATAGAACTAACAGCATTCTTATGCTAAAATGATTTGAGTAAACTGAATTGCTTGAAATAGAAACGTTTTTGACAATTAAACCGTACTTATATTTAAACTGCGTGCTTATGCTTAACTGAATTATTTCAAATAGAACTGTTTTTCGACATTAAAAGTGTATTTACACTTAACTGAATTATTACATATAACTGCTTGAATAGTTTGAAATGGAAATGTTTTTGACAATTAAAATGTTTACTTATGCTAAACTGAACTATTTTCAATAGAACAGATTATTTACTTAAAAATGGATTTGGCGTTAAATAACCTACAAAGGTTGATATGCCATAAAACCCAACAAACCAAACCAAACCTTCATTGTCTTTGGCTGTCATTACTCGCACTCATAAACTTAAATCTTTTGCGGGGTCGACATGCTTATCGGCTCCGCAACAACTCTGTGCAAATTCTGGTCACTACAAAAGCATGATTGTACATTGGTTTAGTTTCTTTGTTTAATGGTATATAAACCCTCATGGGTTATTTAATCCCAAAGCCATCTTTGTAGAAGAAGAGGTGCCGTGGTGTAATTGTTATCGTCGTAGGAAATGGACACGGCGACACAAGTTCAAATTCTGGACGAGGCTGATTGCATTTCACATAGCACTAATACCCCTGGGAAAGGTATGAATCCAATTATTCTCCCTCCAGCTATGGGTAAATAGTAGGACAGACTAGGTTCTTCAGCCTTGGTGAGGCAACTAGTCTAGGAGAAGGAAAACTCTGAATTCAAACCTGTTAAACTCCGCTTAAAAATTGACCTTGTGTCATATCCTGCCCGAGTGGAGGGGTTGGTAAATTGGATCTTTGTAGAAGAACATTGACCTATAGCTGTGGGATAAGGGTGCCATACAAAAGTCCATGTGTCCGAAAGTGAATGTAATAGCACGACTAGAGTTCGAACTCGCTTACTATGATGTCACAGTCCTGCATGTTAACCACTATATCACGGATACCTCCAGGTCGTTTTTAAAGAACTATGATAATCCTATTTACCAACCCCTCCGCTCAGGCAGGATATGACACAAGGTCAATTTTAAGCGGAGTTTAACAGGTTTGAATTCAGAGTTTTCCTTCTCCTAGGCTAGTTGCCTAACCAAGGCTGAAGAACCTAGTCTGTCATACTATTTACCCATAGCTGGAGGGAGAATAATTGGATTCATACCTTTCCCAAGGGTATTAGTGCTATGTGAAATGCAATCAGTCTCGTCCAGAATTTGAACTCGTGTAGCCGTCTCCATTTCCTACGACGATAACAATTACACCACGGGCACCTTATCAAGAACTATGATAATGAGTAATTAATTCATCTGAAACATGATAAAAAATTTTTTAAAAAATTTTCTGTGGCAAAAAATATCGAAAAACGCTACGTGTTTTAGCACACTTATTTTTTCACCTAATCAAGCGGAGGTGAACGCTCTGAATATTCGCTAACTAAAGCCAGGCGATAAATTCACTCCATATTTTATTGGGAAGCCTCCACCATAATTGAACATAAAACCTTGTGAGGATATCGTTCTATATTAGATCTTATGGCCTCCTTGATCTTTTTGTGCATTACAACATGCAATATAAACTTCATTTAAAACAAGACAAACAAGGAACATCTAAAGTCTTAAACAACCTTTATAAACAATAAAATGTTAACTTGAATTTGCGTGTTCAAAAGTTTGCTTTTACGTGTAGTAACGTTTCAAAATAGAGGAAAGTAAGATGTTGGAAAAAAGGTAAGGAGGAAAATGTTTATAAAGTGTACTTATTCCTTTTCTTCTTTTGCTATGGTCAGGTAGTCGTCACTGGCAGAAAAGTAGTTTTCAGCTCTTAGCTCGAGGGCGAATTTTACTTCTCGCTTGATCATTTTTTCTGTGTTGCTTCCTTTTTGGTTTCTTTTTATTCTCTCCCTTGGTTCACAAAACCTCGAGTTTATATCTCTCCCCAACGGCTCCAAAAATCGTCGCTCGACCATCCCTCTTGTTTTGGGCGCGACAGCTTCCCATTGGCTACATTAATCTTTATTATTTTTCTTTTTTACTTCTGACCGGATGGGTGCGTGGAGCCGATGCGTAGTGAGGCGTTTATACACTTTGTATGTGACCACCGACGAGTCAACATCCGGTTGGAAGTTTTATCATTTATTCCTAAATCCCCACAATCTACAAACCGTTCAAGTCATTGTTCGACACTTAGTACTTATATAACACAACACAAACTCTTACACTCTGTGTAAGCATAGTTGGCTTCCCTTGGATCAGCTACAAAAAATATTAAAAGAAGCTCCACCTTAACTGGACCCCAATTAAGTTATATTTTAATTAAGCTTAAGTAAAGCAATTACCTTGTTCGTGTTTTGTTGCACACACAAATATATAATTTTACATTCGTGATCCTACATTGCTTTCTCCAACGTTTACTGGATTGCGAGACATCACTTTAGGACATTTGATAAGTTCACTTTAGTCTGACATAAGGCTAAAAGACTGGAGCATTTATATTAGGTAGGCGTCAGCTATTTAAAAAAAAAAATTTTGACCGATGACTATGATCTTTTTACTTCCACTTAGTGTTCGATGGCTTATCTCCTTTCTTTCGTCTCAGTCCACACACTGCTTCATCGTTACGTTCAAATACGGAGATATCTCTCGCTGCGAGGAATAAAAACCCAAGCCACTTTTGTGTGCGCACTCATTTTATTATTTCTTACCTATGACGTCTTTTCTGACATATATATCCCGAATATTTTGGAGAGCTGATTCTTTTACGCACCGATGGAGAAATATGCACTCGTCATTTTTACATATGTGAGCATGTCGGCGCTCGGGAATCATTTCCTTACTCGCATCTAATGAGAGCCAAGTTTTCATTTGATCTCTCGGTCACCACCCATCACTCAAACTAAATATGCTTCAGAAACTAACAACGTAGTCACTGACGACTGCTAGGTCGGTGATAGCTAATCATCAGATGGGGAGAAGTAAACAAAACATAACTCGTCTTAAGTACTAGGACCTTGTGGCTTCATCCTTTAAGTTTAGTCTCCGAGGCCCTGAAAACTGACAGAAATGTGTGATGGACACAACGTGCGGACTAGCTTCATTCTTTTAGGAACAGGACTCTTCTTATATCTCTGATTCGTTCCTCGTTCTCCGTTCAAGCCAATGCTTATTTCCTCCTATCCTGGTCACCAAAAGAAAGCGAATCATGAAATTTGTCGTCTTATATTGAACACCCTACTCCTACCTCTGCCTTGAGTCATTGACATCGTCCAGTCCACACCCGTCACTACTTAGATGGCCGACGCTGGCCTATCTTGTTACGCCTAGCACACTGGCCGAAATGTTGAACCTTGTTTCGGTAGAATAACTTGCTGTCGGAGAATAACAAAACTGGGTGCTGGAATCCTTTTGGCAACCTCGTTCTCGGAACTTATTAACAAGATCTACAACGATTAAACTATGACAATCGTCTCTTTTTCCAGATCAATATTTACTTATATGACTAAATTTAAATGAGTCCTGCTGGTTGGTTTACGTCGCCTAAGAGGTAAAGCACTGTCACGATAAAACGAGCTGTTAAGGATACAGGGATCCTAAATAGGAACTCTCCTGTATTCGGGGACATATGACCGAGGGGTTAACGCCCTCGGCTGACTAGGCAGACGTAGTTTTTAGCATGGATAGGCGTCAGAACCCGATGGCTATAAAGTCTCTACCTATCAATGACAGCTGTTTCAAGTATTCAACACTAATAATTCTATTTATCATTACTCATTCGTTTGCCAGACCGGTCGGCTGGGGCTGTAGAATGCACCAACAGCATCTCTACAGAAGGTTAAGACCCCGCCCCAACGAGTGTCCTAGATATGACATTAACCCATCTTACGGCTAAGCTCAAGCCTTAGAGCACTGGGGAATATGGAGTACACATCCATTGCCATTGCTCCTGGGTCCACACTGACCAAGAGTGGTAACACCTTATAGGGTCCTATCTTTAGGTCAAACAGAATCTATGAGGGCAAACAAATGACTGATGTTAAATTGTGACTGTTATATTGCAAAGTAGGTGCCCGTGGTGTAATCCACGGGCACCTACTTTGCAATATCATCATCATCATCATATCGCGCTGGTAGCACGGATATCCCTGACTCTCTCTCGCCACTCCTCCCTATCGTTCATCGCCCTAAGTAGGTCTTCAGGACAACATCCTGTATCCTCACATAGCTGCTGAATGTACGTTCGAGCTGGTCGTCCTGCTTTTGCGCGGCCATGTGTGGGGATCCATAAGAGTACATCTCTTATGAGTTCATCAGTCACAATTTAATATCAGTCATTTGTTTGCCCTCATAGATTCTGTTTGGTTTGGTTATCGTCGTAGGAGATGGACACGGCGACACGAGTTCAAATCCTGGAAGAGACTGATTGCATTTCACATAGCACTAATACCCTTGGGAAAGGTATGAATCCAATAATCCTCCTTCCAGCTATGGGTAAATAGGAGGCCAGACTAGGTTCTTCAGCCTTGGCGAGGCAACTAGTCTAGGAGAAGGAAAACTCTGAATTCAAACCTGTTAAACTCCACTTAAAATTGACCTTGTGTCATATCCTGCCCGAGCGGAGGGGTTGGTAAATAGGGTTATATAGAAAAGCTTGAAGCCATTTAATTGTGTGCAATGATGAGCTCAGGGTTATTTAAGAATGTTATCTACAAAATGTGTTTACAAATCATCATCATCATCATATCGAAACATCAGCACGGATCTCCCTGACCCTTTCTCGCCACCCTTCTTTATCGTCCATTGCTTCCGGTAGGTCTTCTGGACTTCATCCCGTATCGACACAGAGCCTCTGTATGTAGGTTCTAGCAGGTTGTCCAGCCTTTGCTCGTCCATGTGAAGAGGTCCACAGGAGTACATCACTTATGAGTTCGTCCTTACTTCTCCAGCAGTGTTCCGCATGTCTGGTTCGTCTAACTTTGATAGTTTTCACGATACGTGGTAAGTGGCCGTACAGCTGCTTCTTTATGGGGTGTTGCCTCCTGTACTTGTTCAATATTGCTCGCAGCATTTTTGTGTAATTGCCGTCAAGCTTTTTATCCATACGTTTAGTTAGCATCCATGTAGTGCATCCATACAGCAGTATCGACACGACTACGTTTTATTCTATCGGTCAAGTCTGACTTCCATATGACCGGTAGCCTATCGATAGCTGTACATGCCTTTGCTAGTCGCGTGTTGATGTCTGTCTCGGTTGATGAGACATTGCTTCCTTGGTAGATGAACTTGTCTACTAGTTTCAGAGAGCTATCGTTTAGTGTGGAGATGTCGCCCCTTTGATTAAAACACATATTTACAAATCATAAATATATTTAATATATATGTATAAAAAGGATTTGGCATTAAATAACCTACAATGATTAATATGCCATCAAACCAAACCAATCATTCATTTGCACACTGTAAAATATTTCCAAGTATTGCTATGTAACAAGTGGGTAGAGTGTTCGCCATTGGTCTGGGAGACCTGGGTTCAATCCCAGGTCGCGTCATACCAAAGACTTTAAAGATGGTACTTGATGCCTCCTTGCTTAACACTCAGCAATATAAGGTACGTATCGAGGGTAAAGTGGACCAATCCAGGGAAAGGGGTAGCGCCCTTCCCTACACCTCGGTGTTGTAGCAATTGAAAAGGGAACCTTCTGGTCGCCCTCGACTATGGTTGCCAACTTTACTTACTTAATTTGTTCGCCTTCCGTTAAATGGTTAAATAGTTCTATTTGACCCATAAATGGGACCCTATCATCTACTACCACTCCGGTTCAGAGGGTACCTAAGAGTAATGGCAATGAAGGGGTACTTTACATTTCCCAGAGCTCCAGAGTTAGAGCTACACAAACAGATAGTTTAGTGTCATATCCAGGATATTTGTTGGGAGGTCTTACCTCCTTGCAGTCGGCGTATTTTACAGCCCCAGTCGGCTAGGCAGTCAAAATAACCGAGTTATAAAAAGAAATCCATAGGGGTTCTTCTGTGTCTGTAGAAGGCTGTAAAGGAATTCTTGAAGAAAGGAAGAAAGAGACCAAGATACCCTTTGAATTCTAACTTTATTTCTGGGTTCAACAACTATTCTGAAAGAAATTCTTCTTGGAATCCAATGGAAAGTGTCACGTCTCCTAGACAAGGTGTTAAAATATACTAGTCGTCTCCGGTGGTTGATAAGTCCATATTTGGTATGGTTATGTCTAGTGGTGTTTTTAATATAGCCTGGTGCTAGAGGAGACACGGTCTTACGCCAAGTACGAGGCTTGTACGGACACGTGCGCTACCTGCTATCATCCGAGAGAGAAAAAAAGGCTAGTCTCGTATCAAAGGTAAGGCTGAAGTAAGATCGAATTTCTCTTTTGCGCTGTGACGGTTCCTTTCCCGGACATGCGTCGCCCCTAATTCCTGTCAGGGGCTTCTGGGAATTTCTGCACTTCTTGAACTTATTTTATTTCTATTTTTCTAATCATTACATATCCATGGGATTGAGTTCTCTGAAGTAGGCGGTTCTCAGTAGTAGCGTGAAGAAGTGAGTTATGGAAGTGAATTATTTGTGAAATTATAAGGTGTTGTCGTCACAACGAAGGACTGTGTGGCCGAAATGCGAGCCCATGTGTGGCCGAAATGAGAGTGCACCTATGCAGAGCGTCCATGTTGACCGAGGCGCTAGATGAAAGAGAGAGAACAGTTGGTGCACAAGGGCTTTTATATTAACCGCGTTGCTAATGGTCACAGGAATCTTAGCACCCCCTGACGTGTATGCGCATGTGTGTGTATGCATTAAAGGTTGCTAACGCTAGTGATGCGTGTTCACTAGATCCTTATTATTTATTTAGAGGTTGTAGATTGTAAAAAAAAAAAAAATACCCAGGGTTGCTGTAAAATGTAACACAAATAAGAAACAAGTAAGAATGTGAAAAAGCTTCATTCAAACAAATGTCCATGGATTACTTTAATCAGGGATGAATTTGGTTAAAAAATTCACCAGACATATATTTTCTGGAAAATTAATCTAAACTAGAATGGGGGGAAGTCCCATGGCATAATGGCTAAAGTGCTAGGCAGTGGGGTCGAAGAAAGCGAGCCCGAACTCCAGTTGTGCTATAAGATTCACTTAGGGATTAATACCCTTAGGAAAAGTATGACTCTCCTTATCCCTCCAGATATGGGTTGAATAGTATCCCTATCGTCCTTCTACAAGTACAGTGGTGATGACATTCTGGTATATAGGAAAAAGGATGTCTGGGGCAAAAAAAGGTTGAGAACCACGGTATTAGATGAACTAAGTTTTTTTTTTCCCTATTTGAGCCATGTCACCCAATCTAATACTAACTATCTACCCTTAGTCTACTCATTAAATTTAACTTTCTGCCGTATGATTAATCAATATGAAATGTAATAAAAATTTGTCTGATCCATTGACACTTGAGTCGTTCTGTCAACTAACATTCCCATCTCATCAAGTTGATAGTCTCCCTTAAGTTACGAGTGGTATCAGCTGTTCACCAAAACGATAAGGACATTATCCCACTGTAATGCAGTTAATCACTTTACACTGGGCCGTATCCTCCTGGAAAGATAACTGTAGGCCTGCAGTTAATATAACGAAGAAGAGATTTGCTGAGATCAGTTTAGTCTGGCACAAGGCCAGAGTTTTTGAGCACCAAGTTAGAAAAGAATTCATTACTACGGTAGTATGATTCGTTTATTTTAAAAGGCAATTCAACTTGTCTAGGGTCATTTTACGCCTAGAAGTTACGGAATTGCGTTCATTGAATGTTCATATGTACATTTTTTGTGCACTTAAAGAGTTTTTTTTTGCACACGGTCCCATAGAATATAACAAATTTCAAAACAGATCCATTTGATCCATAGATGGCATCCTTATAGTTACTTAAGGTCAGAGTGAACCTGGGAATAACAATAATGAAGGGGTAATTCACTCACCAGATATCCAGAACTGGAGCCTCACCATAAAATGTGAGCTTAGTGTCATACCCAGGATACCCCACTTTTTGGGGAGGAGGAGCTTACTCCTCTGCAGGAGATACAGTCAATTCTAAGCTTTGCCAACAGTGTGAAATTAGTTTTTTCAGTTATAGAAGTTCAACTTACTTTGGTATTAAATAATATTTAATGATATCTGTTTTGACTGTATGCTATTCCATTTGAAATAATAAAATTTTGATATTTTTGCCCAAGAAAAAGTGTTAGGGGTGTACTTATAGACAATACAGTAATTTCAATACAAGTAATTTATAATACAAGTAAAGTTGGCGACCGTAGTTGAGGGTGACCCGAAGGCTCTCCTTTCAATAGCTACTACACCAGGTGTAGGGGAGGGCGCTTCTCCATTCCCTGGATTGCTCCACTTTACCCTTGATACTTACATTATAAGCGCTGAGTGCTAAGCAAGGCGGTATCAAGTATCATTTTTTGAGTCTTTGGCATGACTCGACCTGAAATTGAAGCTCGGTCTCCGGGACCATTGGTGAACACTCTAACCCTTATGCCAATGGCCCAAAATAATTCAAATTCAAGTTTTAAAGAAGATAGTGGCATCCATTTTCTTTTAAATAGCGTATCATCATCATCATCATCATCATATCAGCCAGATAGCACAGATTCCTGTAATTCCTTCTTGTCATCTGTCCCTGTTGGCCATAGCTCTTGGAAGGTCCTTTACATGGCCGTACAGCTGGTGTTTTGGAAGGTGTGCTTCCAGAATTCGTTGAAAACAGCACATAACATTCTCATGTAGTTTCCATTAAGTTTTTCCTCCATGATTTTTGTTGAGGTCCATGTGGTGCATCCATACAGTAGTACCGACACAGCTACGGCTTGGAAGATTTGGGTTTGGTAGGGTTTGGTTGGGTTTTATGGCATATCAACCATTGTAGGTTATTTAATGCTAAATCCTGTTTATACATATATATTAAATATGATTTGTAAACACATTTGTTGATAATATTTCTAAACAAGCCTGAGCTCATTCTTTTTTTTTTTACACACACTTAAATGGTTTCAAAGCCTTGCTATATAACAGAAACAATTTAACATCAATCATTTGTTTGCACAGTTTGTAGGTAATTTCATTTTTAAATGTGTTAGAACTAATTTGATTGCACATTAGTATTGCTATTATTTCTATACAGTTAAATGCTTTCAATTATTGGTAACACTAATAATTCTATTCAATATTAATCATTTGGTTACAGACAGTGAAATGGTTTCAATTATTGCTATTTAACACTAATAATTCTATCTAACATTATTCATTCGTTTTCACTCAGTTAAATCGTTCCAAGTATTCCCATGTATCACTAACAATTCAATTAAATATCAAGCATTTGTTTACACACAGTTGAATAATCAGTTCTATTTCTAACAATTCCATCTAGTATAAGTCATGTTTTTGCACAGTTTAAATGTCAAACTGTTCTATTTGACCCATAGATAGAACTGTATTAGGTGCTACCACTTCGGGTCAGAGTGGACCAGGGAGCCATGACAATGTAGGAGTATTCCGTATTTTCCAAAGCTCCAAGACTGAAGCCTCACCATCAGATGGTTTTGTGCCATACCTAGAACAGTCGTTGAGAAATAGTTGGTGTATTCTACAGTTCCAGCTGAAGAAATCCCATTTGATTTTATCAAAGCGAACCATCTCTATATGACGATTAACCTGTCACTAGTAATCTATTGCCCAGTCAGCTGGGGCTGTAGAATACACTGACTGCACCTCTGCAGAGGGGTAAGACCCCCCCCCCCCGCAACGAGTGTCCTGGTATGACACTAAACAATCTGATGGTGAGGTTCCAACAGTGCTGGAGCTTTGGTGAATGTGGAGTACCCCTTCATTGCCATTGCTCCCAGGTCCACTCTGGCCCGGAGTGGTAGCACCTGATAGGGCCCTATCTATGGGTTAAATATAACTAACAGCATACTTATGCTTAAATGAATTGTTTGAGTAAACTGAATAGCTTGAAATAGAAATTTTTTTGACAATTAAACCGTACTTACATTTTAAACTACGTGATTATGCTTAACTGAATTATTTGAAATAGAACTGTTTTTTCAACATTAAAACTGTATTTACAATTAACTGAATTGTTACATATAACTGCTTGAATAGTTTGAAATAGAAATGTTTTTGACAAACTGTGTACTTATGCTTAACTGAATTGTTGTAAATAGAACAGATTATTCACATAAAAATGGATTTGGCGTTAAATAACCTACAAAGGTCGATATGCCATAAAACCCAACAAACCAAACCAAACCAAACTCGTAATCTATGCCTTTGCTATGCGTCTATGGACATCACTTTTAGTAGATGAATATTGCTACTGAAGTATGTAAACTGTTCTACTAATTTCAGAGGCTTAATGTGGAGAAGGTTCCTTCACATGGACTCTGTTTTTCTGCATTCACAAAGGAGCCAATGCCTCCTGCTGCTTGCTTCAGACTATGCAGCTGAGATTCAGCTTGAACAAGTGTATTCATAAGAAGCACGAGATCATACATAATCTACATCTGTTATTGTTTCTGTGGGATATCTTCTGATTTTAATTTTTTTAAAATCTGAAACCATTTTATTTTATTAGATATATTGATGTTTGTAGTATGTTAGGCAGATTATAAACAGATATGGTGCTTTATACATCTCGTAAAACTCCAGCAACAATATCAAACAAGTCTTTTTCACCATCAGATAAGCAAAGCATTGCTTTCTTGTTTTAGTAAAGCATCATTATGGCAATAACGGTTTCTTTGAGGAGACCATATGCAAATAGTATTTGCTTTATCCTTCCTTTGTGTCTAGAATCAGATGCCTTGGAGTAATCTATGAACCAAAGTGCTGCTTCGAGATTTTTTTATGTACTCCAATGATTTGATGGTTAGTCAGAATCAGTTAAGTCCTTCTAAAGCCATTCTGATTTTTCTTAAGAATTTAGTTTTGCTTTTTGATTTCTAAAAACAAGACAAGTTGACATTCACTAAGTTGAACTTTGTTTGACTCAAGTCTTAAAGAGTAACATCACCAATTAAGGGGGCGTCCTCATGGTGTAATGGTTAAAGTGCTAGAGTCCGGTATCAAAGTAAGTTCACTTTTGGACAAATACTCTTGGGAAAGGCATGAACCCATTTATCCTCCCAGCTATGGGTTAAATAGTATCACTACTGTTCTTCCAGGATAAAGTTGGCATTAAATAATCCAAGAAGGTTGATATGCCATTAAACAACAAAACAAACAATCACCAATAAAATGAGAATTATTCCAAACTGTATTCATTTCAGTACTACAGTATGTTTTCACTATGCTACATGCTGTTTTTAACAAATCCTGGAAGCAGCACCCTACAAAACAACAGCTGTATAGCCATCTGCTTCCCATCTCACAAACCATCCAAGTAAGAACAATATATGCTAGGCCCTGCAGATGAAATAAGAATGAACTCATAAACAATGTTCTCCTCTGGATTACCGTACATGTTCAAGCCATTGTTGACTGACCAGCAAAAACTTACAATAGCTCTGTGCAGACACCACATGCAGTCTAGAGGATGAGCCAGAAGATGCAAATATACATATATATATATATTGTTATATACCCTACCTATGAATATTAACAGGTATGTTTCATTCCTCATAAATACTTTAGACACTATTGTGAGAAGGTGAAAATATCCTAACTGCCTTTGGAGGTGGTGTTTCACTCGGTCGAGGCTGCCTGACATGGGTGCCAGGAAAGCCCATCATTCACATCACGTGGCCGACCTTCCTTGAGCCTCAGCAAGCCGTACCTCCAGGCTCTAACCCTCTGTGGAGAGGCTAGGTTTATTGCCTAATGCCCCTTTTTAGGAGAATGCTGACGGGGCCAGAGGCATTTTTGGAGCTGCCAGGTGTGTCTGGGCTACAGCTCTGCACCCAGACCCATCTTAAAAAAACCTTGTGCCAATCTCACCTGGTTAGTGGGACGTACGACAAATAGGGAAAATATACTAAGTAGTCACCACTAGCAGTGTTTACTTTCTTCACGCTGCTGCTAAGTTTTTTTTTGTTAATGATATAAAGATTTCCATTTCATTTCCAACCTCCGTTTTGGTTATTACTCATTCAGTAAACTTTTTGTTAGGTTACAACATATATATATATATTATAAGTGTTGGTTGTTGCTAAATCACTTTGTGGGTTTGTGTCGAACCAAGTGCAATATATATATATATATATATATATTTAGAGAGAGAGAGAGAGAAAAGAAAAGAGAGTCAAGAGATTCTATGCAATCAGCACAACTTGATGATGGAGATGATTCCTTCAAGAATAAAAAAGGAATTTAGCAGTGCAAATTAAGTTACAAAAGAGACTTTTTTTCTTCAGAGAGTGGCTACTACTATTGTTGTTATGAGAAGATAAAGGGATTTTACAACTCTGATCTTCCTTATTTAAAATTCAGCAATAATACCTGATAAATAAAATGAATGAGAGAACATATCAAATACAGTTTATGATTAAATGTAAATGTAAATTGCATCACTGCACAGCTGTGGGTTAAAAAAAAAGATAAAATCTACCTCATTATCAGATAAAAGTCAGTCAATCTAAGTTTGAAGTAAATTGCGTTAATTCACTTGAATTTTCTTATTACAATGCTTTTGTTTGATTGCTCATAGCTTATTACTAATCATGAAATGTGTTTTATTCTTTTTTTTTTTAAATTACAATTCCTTTGTTTTATTGAGTGTTCATAACTTATACCTGATTATGAAATGTGAGTTTTACTGTTTTTAATTACATTACCTTTGTTTTATTGATTGATCATAGCTTGTATATAATTATGAAATGTGTTTTACTGCTTTTTTAATAAATTTTCTTTTGTTTTATTGATTGTTTATAACTTATACCTGATTATGAAATATATATATTTTACAGTGTTTTTTTTTTTTTATTACAATTCCTTTTTTTATTGATTATTAATAGCTCATATCTAATTATGAAATGTGTGTTTTTTATTACAATTCCTTTGTTTTATTGAATGTTCACAAGTTTGCTGACTATAGTCAAGGGCAACTCAAAGGATCTCTTTTCAATAGCTACTACACTGAGGTAGAGGGGAGGGCGATACTCCTTTCCTTGGATTGTTCCACTTACCCTTGATCAAGTACCCTTTTTTGAGTCTTCGCTATCAATTGATCTGGGATTGAACCCTTGACTCTGCAGACATTAGTAACCACTAATTTCTTTGTTTTATCTATTGTTCATAGCTTATACTAAATTATGAATGTGTTTTACTGTTTTTTTTTTATTACAATTCCTTTGTTTCAAAGGTAAGCAAGTAAAGTTGGCGACCGTAGTCGAGAACGACCAGAAGGCTCCCTTTTCAATAGCTACTACACTGAGGTGTAGTGGAGGGTGCTACTCCTTTCCCCGGATTGCTCCACTTTACTCTTGATACGTTCCTTATATTGCTGAGTGTTAAGCAAGGAGGTATCAAGTACCATTTTTAAAGTCTTTGGTATGACGTGATCTGGAATTGAACCCAGGTCTCCCAGACCATTGGCGAACACTCTACCCACCGGGCCAATGAGCCGGTAGTCAAATTTGTTGTCAAAATAACAAAACTACCTGCCAAAATTCCACAGGAGGCAAAAAATATAAAGTGAAAATTTGACTATATTTGCAACTGCAATAAGAATTGATTAATTTTAATGGCATATCAACAGGGTTGATATGCCACACGTTAGGGAATTGCATTCAGTGTATGTTTATATTTACATTTTTGTCGAATTGTTTCTGAAGAGCTTTTTGCACATAGTTATAGGATATCAAGTATTCCTAATAGAAAGGGAAGTCCCTGTAGTTTAATGGCTAAAGTGCTCGGCTCTGGCCTCAAAATAGCAAATTCAAACTCCAGTCATGTTATTGCATTCACTTTCAGACTAATACCCTTGGGAAAAGTAGGAACCTCCTTATCCCTCCAGCTATGGGTTAAATAGTATCACTGCTGTTCTTCTACAAGGATAGCTTTAGCATTAAATAACCCCTGAAGGTTGATATGTCATCAAGCAAAGAAACCAAACAAAACCTAATAGAAATTATGGTAAAAGTTGAATAGTTTCAGATATTCCTATTTAATACTGGCTCAGTAGCCTAGTGGGTAGAGTGTTCGCCAATGGTCCGGGAGACCTGTGTTCAATCCCAGGTCGCATCAAACCAAACACTTTAAAAATCGTACTTGATACCTCCTTGCTTAACACTCAGCAATATAAGGTACATATCAAGGGTAAAGTGGAGCAGGGAAAGGAGTAGTGCCCTCCCCTACAAGTATTGAAGCTATTGAAAAAGGAGCCTTCTGGTCACTTTTGACCACGGTTGCCAACTTTACTTACACGACTTCAAGCAACTTTTTCTACTTTATAATAGTCATTTGTTAGTATATATATTTGTTATATGATTTTAAGTAACTAATAATAATCCTTAGTAAACAAGTATAGCTAAGAGTATCTATTCCTAATACAAATAATTTACAGTTACATGGTATCAAACATTAACACTTAAGAGTAATAATTTTTAAACAGATCTATTTGCCCAATACATAGAACCCTAACAGGTACTACCACCCTGGGTCAGAATGGACCTGTGGGTAATGGCAATGACGAGATACACCATACTCTCCAGAATTGAAGCCTAACAACCACCAGCTGCAGTTAAGAGTCATACCCAGAACACTCCTCTTTTTGTGGTGTAGAGTCTTACCTTTCTGCTGGAGATAAAGTCAACTCACTCTAAGCCTTGCCAACAGAGCTTGCAATAAGAGGTAAAGGAAATAACTATTAAATACTAATTATAGAGTAATCTCCCTTTATTTTCAAATGTATAAAATGTGACCTGGTAGGTCATGGGGTTATTCTCGTATAACATAAAGGTGTCTATGATTGACAGGTGGTGATTTGTAACATGTAATAATTGTTGTCTAAAGTTGAAACATGTTTTATGTATTGTATTTAGACAAGACACACAAAAAGTACTCATAATCTCTAACAGCCACACTATTTAAAATAAACAGTTCTTTTTATTCAATAGTTATCTTTAAAAATTACAATAAAAAATAATCATTTTGTTATTATAAACTGTTCTGATATAACTGATGGAGTAGTGCATAGAGTAATGGTTATTTTCATCGGGAAAAAAAAATTTGGTGACTCGAGTACAAATCTTGGATGCAGCTGTTTGCATATCATTTATATACTAGGAAAAGCATAAATCCATCTCTTCTCCCGCCAGCTGTGCGTAAAGAGTAGGTTGATTGATTAACAGTATGTAAACTTGTCTAGGGTTATTTTATGCCTAGAGGTTAGGGAATTGTGTTCATTGTACGTTTATATACATACAGTTGTATGATATCAAGTATTCCTATCTAATACAAATAATTTGTACACAGTTGTAGGATTTCAAGTATTCCTATCTATTACAAATAATTTGCACAAAGTTATATGATATTAAGTATTTCTAACTAATACAAATAATTTGTACATAGTTATATGATATCAAGTTTTCCTATCTAATACAAATAATTAGTACACAGTTGTAGGATTTCAAGTATTCCTATCTAATACAAATAATTTGCATACAGTTATATGATATCAAGTATTCCTATCTATTACAAATAATTTGTACAGTTATATGATATCTAGTTTTCCTATCTAATACAAATAATTTGCACACAGTTATATATCATCAAGTATTCCTATCTAATACAAATAATTTGTACTGTTATATGATATATCGCTGGTTCGATCTCTTGTGGTGGAGATTATGGTATACACTGCTGATGAGACCTAATCAGGTTGAAACAGCTTTCCGGTGTTCCCGTATGTCGTGCATAGGTGTTTGCCAGATTTTCTGGTTGTGGTAATTTAATTCACAATATTAATTCCTCTACTTAAAAAAGAAAAACATGTACATCTATACCCTTGCCTTTGAGGTTATAATAATTACGCGGATGCGTATTTCTAATCTTCTTGGGAAGACGTGGCCCTGGGGGTTGGGGGTGGGGGGTGTTTGACCGTGTCCTCTACAAAGAGTACGGATGTAACTTGCAAGACACATTTAGGTTAATTAGCCGTGCAATTGCCATGGCTAGTCGATTTGGCGTCACTTGCGTGCGATATGAACTGGTGACTCAGTTGTAGAGTTTCGGCACTGCAATCTGCGGTCGCTCATTTGATCTCCAGTGGTGAAGATACCATAATGGTATACACTGCTGATGAGACCTAATAAGGTCGAAGCAGCTGTCCAGTGTTCCCGTATGTCGTGCGTAAGTGTTCGCCAGATTTTCTGGTAATGGTAATTCAATTCCAGTTATATGATATCAAGTATTCCTATCTAATACATATAATTTGCACACAGTTATATGATATCAAGTATTTCTATCTAACACAAATAATTTGCACACAGTTATATGATTTCAAGTATTCCAGTAAGATACTAATAATTTATACACAATTATATGGTTTCAAGTATTTCTATGTAATAACAATAATTTGTTTGTACATGTAGCAGAAAGAACTTCGTATTTTTCTTTGGCGCATAAATTAATTTGACCGTTAGGGTTGACGCATATTTTCACCCAATGAGGATGACTTATCCTATTCAGCCCGGACCATTTTTCCGGGTAGCACCAAATTGGGGAAGGCCCGCCAAACACTCTCTTCCTCAGAACTTTTCGAATAGGACAGACGTACTTACTGTCCACTCCCTTCATAGCAGCAGTATCTGAACACCATGAGGAAAGCCATCTAATCTATGGACCTCTTGAGTCTATTCTCTTAGACTAGGGGTTCCCAGTTGAATATGAATTAGATGCATTCAATCCGCCACACACAGGAACACCTTTAAGTTGCCTCCAACTTTGGTTATGTCGACTGCGACACAAAATTCTACTCAGACATCCAGCTACTTCATCCCTGGGCAACATTTTCTGGAGACATGCTTCTCTCCCCAAACAACCAGGACCATACATTCATGGGTGACTACATCATTCCTGTCCTTAACCAGCAAACATGACTTTTGCTACACCTATGGTGACCATATCTCACTCACACATTCAACAATGCCTTAACCCTAACGATGCACATTTCGCTCAGGCATTTAGCTGCTAAAAATCCATAACTCTTTCCTTCCTTTCTTCCTACGAGACTTGCAGCATAAATGTAAACCTTTATTCCATGCTTTTATTAAAACCTTCATAAAAACTTTTTGACATCTTGGTTTTTCTCTCCTTCATTTTCTAACAACATTTAGCGAGGAAATAACAATGTAATAACACTTAACAATATTTATTGCTAAATACACATTTATATGGTTTCAAGTTATTATAATAATCCTTAGTTAATAATCATAGGTTCAAGTAATTATTCTTAATACAAATAATTTATTTATATGACAAAGTATTCCTATCTAATACAAATAATTTTTAAAAAGATCTATTTGACCTGTAGATAGGACCCTAACGAGTACTACCACTCTGGATCATAGTGGATATAGGAGTAATGGCAATGAAGTGGTACTCCATACTCCTCAGAGCTCAAGAACAAGAGCCTCATCTTCAGATACTGTTTAGTGTTATACCCAGGATAGCACCCCGCATTTTGCGGGGAGGGGGTACCCATCTGCAGTGTGATAGTCAACATATTCTAAGCCTAGCTGAGAAGGTGTCAAGCAGAGTTGGGAGATACTCATCTGAACGTAATCTTTTTATGGAACAATTATTCAGTTTGGTTTATTTTTCTTCTTTTTCTTTTGGTAGTAAAACACAAAGAAAGTAAAATTGCATCAAGACTGATTCAGGATGATGAGTCAGTGTCCTC
Organism: Sepioteuthis lessoniana; assembly: GCA_963585895.1. NCBI lineage: Eukaryota > Metazoa > Mollusca > Cephalopoda > Myopsida > Loliginidae > Sepioteuthis > Sepioteuthis lessoniana. Next base: position 44,283 of record CAUZXS010005467.1, on the reverse strand, counting down.
TGAATTTCTGGTATCTTTGTGGGCACTGGACTCAGCAGCAGCAACATCGATTGACTGCAAGATGGAGTTGATGGCCAATGGCAACTTCATTTTGGCAAGCGACATTCCACTACTTTCCTGGAAGTGGTGCAACCATTCACTTTCATATCGAAGAGCTGGCAAAAAAAAAAAAGAAAAAGAAAACATGAACAAATATCAATGGAGAAACAAAAAGAAATACTTGGTTGGTACTTATGGCATGTCAATTCTTAGTAAGTTATTTAATGCTAAAGTCAGTTTTTCTTTTTTGTAGGCAACTATATAGTTTCAAGTATTCTTATTTAATATGTCCTGCTATGACATTGAACCATCTGACAGCGAGGCTCCATCCTTGGAGATTTGGGGAATGTGGAGTACCCTTTCATTGCCATTGCTCCCAGGTCCACTCAAAACCAGAGTGGTAGCACCTGATAGGGTTCTCTCTATGGGTCAAATAGAACAAATTATACGTGCAAACAAATGACAGATGTAAAATTGTGAATGTTAAATAGCAATACTTGAAACCATTCAACTATGAGCAAAAGAATGAGCTTAGGCTCATCTAAGAATGTTATCGACAAAATGTGTTTACAAATCATATATATATAAACAGGATTTGGCATTAAATAACCAACAATGGTTGACATCCTATAAAAATGGTTGATATGTCATAAAACCAAACTAAACCAAATCATATATATTTAATAAATATGTATAAAGAGGATTTGACATTAAATAACCTACAATGGTTGATATGCCATAAAACTCAAACAAACCAAATATTCTATATTTGATATATATATGTATAAAGAATATTTGGCATTAAATAACCTACAATGGTTGATATGCCATAAAACTAAACCAAACCAAATCCTAAATATTTCATATGTGTATAAAAAGAATTTGGCATTAAATAAACTACAATGGTTGATATGCCATAAAACCAAACTAAACCAAATCATATAAATTTAATAAATATGTATAAAGAGGATTCAGCATTAAATAACCAACAATGGTTGATATGCCATAAAACCCAAACAAACTATTTAATAAGAATAATCATTTGCAAACAATTATAGCTTCAAGTAAACTATTCTTAGTTTGAATAGTTTTGCAGAGTTATAAGATTTCAAGTAACTTCCTATTTAATAAAAAATAAATTGCAAACAATTCATCATTATCAAGGTGTGTTGACAGCACAGATTTCCTTGATTCTCTCTCACCACCAGTCCCTATCAGTTATCACTCTTGATAACTCCTCTGTACAGCGCTGATGAATGAGAGTTTTTGCTGGTCGGCTAACACTGGTGAATCCATGTATAGGAGTTTATAAGAGAATGTCTCTCATGAGTTTGTCCTTACTTTTCCAGCAGGTCTTGGATAGTTTATCTTTGATTAACTATTCCTATATGATACTAATAATTTCCAAGAATGTATGTAACAAGTAATTGTTTCTATTTAATACAAATAATTTGAAAAGAATTATATCAAGTATTCCTATTACAAATAATTTGCACAGTTATATGGTTTTATGTATTCCAAACTTCTACTAATAAAAATTTGCAAACAATTATATCTACAGTTAACTGTTCCTATCAAATTGTAATACCAATTTTTTTAAGAGCCATTGTATTAAGTATTTCTCAGCCAATTTAAACAGTAGTTTCTGTTTTGGTTAGGCCAAGAAGTTTTCATTATCCATTTTTATAGGAGTAATTCCATCATTATTACTATCATAAATTTTGACTAGTATTTCTTTAATTGTTAATTTTTAGTTGCTTTTTTAACCGAACACATTTGGGTTATCATTCCAAAATAAAAATGAATAAAACACTCAGCCTTATAAGGTACAGATGAAGGGATTAAGTGGAGCAATCCAAAGAATGAAGTAGCACTCTCTCCTACACCTAGGTGTAGTAGCTATTGAAAGGGGAAACTTCTGGGTTGTTCTAGACTACAGTCACCAACTCTACTTTTAGGGGTACTCCATACACCCTAGAACCCCAGAACTGGAGCTTCAACACTGGATGCAGTTTAGTGTCATATTCAGAACACCTTTTTTTGGAGGAGTGAAAGCTTGCCTCTTTGAAGGGGATAGAGTCAGTGTATTCAAAGCCTTGCCGATAGAACAGAAAGAACATTATGTGATGAAAAGGGAGAATATGGAAGTATAAAAATTTACAATGAGAATTTGAGAAGATTGATTTTATGCCAAGAGATTAGGGAATCGTGTTTGTTGTATGTTCATATTTACATTTTTTGTTTAGTTATCTCTTAAGAGTTTTTTTTACACAGTCCGACTGAATACAAGTGATTTTTAAACAGATTTATTTAACCTACAGATGGAACCCTAACAGGCAATAATGCTCCAGGTCAGAATAGCCCTGAGAGTAATAGCAATAAAGGGGTACTCTACACTTCCCAGATCTCCAGAATTGTAGCCTTACCATCAGATGAAGTGGGTTAGGATTTTTTACTTTTTACATTTTTTACACCTCTATAGGGGATACAAGTCAATATATTCTAAGTACCACTAACAAGGATGAATTTGAGAAAAAATTTGAAGGAAAAGAGTGAGAGAGAGAGAGAGGGAGGAATAGAGATTAAGTGCTAGTCTCTATATAGAAGGAGAGAGGGAGAAGATGGAAGTATAGGGGGAGAGAGAGGAGAATAGAGATTAGGTGCCAGTGTATATATATATATATATATATATATATATAGAAGGTGAGAGGGAGAAAATGGAAGTAGAGAGAGAGAAGAGATTAGGTGCCAGTCTATATATGGAAGGAGAGAAGAAGATGGATGTAGAGAGAGAGAAGATAAATTAAGTGCCATTCTATAAATAGAGGGAGAGAGGGAGAAAATAGAACAAGAGAGAGAGAGTAAGTAGGAGGGAGAGATATTAGGTGCCAATCCATAAATAATCCTGTCATTTCTGATGATACTAGTTTTAAAAAAGTTTTCAAACCTATTTTGTAAGGTGGATGTGCACTGAGTCACCTTCAAGTGACAATACTTGGTATTTTAAAGTAAACAAAGCTGAATCTAAAATGATGAATTTCTTGTCACAATTTACCTGAACGAAAAAGAAAAAAAAATATCCAAAGTAAAATGATTCACATGAGTTTATGGAGAATGAGAAAATAACATACGTTTTCAGATTGGACAGAGTAAACGTTTGTATTACTTACCTAAATCAGTGCACTGAACTGATATCTCCTCCGGTTGAACCTCCAATAAATCAAGGTATGAAAGTTTACAGTCAAGAGCACAGTTATGCTTGACCAATTTAAAAGATATAAGTTCTCGTGCCAAGGAATATTGCAAACCAGACAGAACACTGGATCCATAAAGTTCCTTAAAAAAAGAAAAAAAAACCCCAGATATGTACATATATATATATATATATATATTAGCAAAGATATCATTGGTAATGAAAGGGGAACTCAAATAAAATAATAAAACCAACGAGAGCCCTTTTGTCTGGCGCTTTTCAAGTTTTATACACCGGAAATTAGGTAAAAACAGGGGTATAAAGCATATAATTTGGATTGCCAGATACGGAGTGTAACAAAAACAAAACAAAAAAAACAAAACAAAACCTAAATCACCCCATTATCTAGCAGTTCCCCAAAAATATTTAAGATACGATTGTTTAACTGCCTGCATAGAGAAGGGCGATTCATAGAAATATAAATCGCCTCAAGAAATTTGCGGTGGGATTTATCTCTAGTTCTTTGCAGGACAGAAAAACAATCGTCTTCATAACTGGTTCTGCAGCTACTTATAGTAAGCAAATGCTTGCCGATAGCCGAATCCATTGCTTGAGAGTGCCCGGATGTTAATCGGCCTGACAAGAGAGATCTGGGTATATGCTGTCTAACTCTCACTTCGAGGCGTTGACAAGTCATACCTATATATGTTGAACTACATCGACAAACAAATTTATATATTAAATTACTTTGTTTAAAGATAGGTAGCTTGTCTTTATTTGTAGAATTAAAGGCCAGCCTCATAGTGAATATCGGTCTTAGGTTAACAGCATAACAACGATACACAGATGAAGGAAATCTTATCAGCAATGGACTGGCTAGCAGAACCAACCCAGGGAAGTCTAAAATATATAGGACACTTCGGAGGACCGAAGACTTTGTTCGTGTTTTTGAACTTAATCACTGTATGCCTGATATTAACATAAATGACATCCTCAGAGTACCCGTTGTCAATAAAGATATCCTTGATAACCTTAAGTTCATTCTCAATCTTGCAGTCACTACAAATGTTAAGAGCTCTGTAAGAAAGACATCTAATTAGATTAAGTTTCCTAGATTTAGGGGCAAAAGAATGCCAATCCAAATATAGCCCAGTGAATGTGGGTTTCCTATAAACGGATGTGAGGAAAGAAGAATCACATCTTTCGACTAACACATCTAAAAATAGTAATTGACCATTATTTTCTTCCTCTATGGTAAATGATAGGGAAGAGTGTAGCTGATTCAATATGTCAAAAAATACTAAGGCATCGCTACGTGATTTGAAGGAAACAAAAGTATCATCCACATACCGTAAATAGATAAAGGGCTTAGGAAACCTATCAAACAGACGTCTTTCATGGAACCCAACAAAAATATTCGCCAGAATGGGGCCCAGGGGAGATCCCATACTAACACCCTCAATCTGGCGGAACATGGTCTCATTAAAACTAAAAGACACTGACCTTGTGGCAATGCCCATCAATTCAATGAAAACATCCTCAGGAAAGGGAAGAGAGGCAATAGATGGACCGCGATACAAAAAGTCAGCGCAAATAGATATTGTCTCATCTAAAGGAATATTAGTGAAAAGAGAGACAACATCAAAAGAGACCAGGAATTGGGACTCCATACAAATGGGTAGTCGACGAATGGTAGAGGAAAATGTAAAAGAGTCCTTAACGCAACACCCGGAATAGAATTCTAAAACGGGGTTAAGGACTTCTACCAACCATTTAGCCAAAGAATGCTGGGCGGAATGGCACATGGAAAGAATAGGCCGCAGAGGAATACTGGATTTATGAATTTTGGGTAATCCATATATTCTTGGTTTCTGCAAACCAACTGGACGAATAAATTCATAGATCTCCTTCGATATCAATTTACTTTTGAATAACTCAAGAAAACGCTTTTGTACCTTATTTTCAATTCTGTGAGTATCATCAAAAGACAAGTCCCCAAGTTTTAGGAACTTGTCAGTATCCCCCAGAATAGCATCCATTTTGCTTAAATAATCGGCTTTATTCAAAATAACCATGCCAGCACTTTTATCAGGTCTGGTAATAACAACATCATTATTCATTTTTAGTTGTTTTGCTGATTCAAAATGCATCCTCTGCCACAAGAAACATTGAGAATCGACAGTGGTATTAACAAAAGTGAACCAAATCAGCCAGACGAGCCTTTAAGTAAAATTGGCTGAGAAATACTTAATACAATGGCTCTTAAAAAAATTGGTATTACAATTTGATGGGAACAGTTAACTGTAGATATAATTGCTTGCAAATTTTTATTAGTAGAAGTTTGGAATACATATAACTATATATAATTTAATGCCAAATCCATTTTTACATAAATAATAAGTTCTATTTCAAACAATTCACTTTAGCATAAGTACACACTTTGTCAAAAACAATGTTATTTCAAACTATTCAGTTTATTCAAGCAGTTGTATATAACAATTCAGTTTAGTGTAAGTACAGTTTCAATGTCAAAACAGTTCAATTTCAAATAATTCAGTTTAGCATAAGCAAGAGGTTTAAAGTACAGTTTAATTGTGAAAAACATTTCTATTTCAAGCTATTCAGTTTAGTCAAACAATTCAGTTTAGCATAAGTATGCCGTTAGTTCTATTTAATCGATAGATAGGGCCCTATTAGGTGATACCATGCCAGGCCAGAGTGGATCTGGGAGCGATGGCAATAAAGGGGTACTCTGCATTCCCCAAAGCTCCACCATTGCTGGAACCTCACCATCAGATTGTTTAGTGTCATATCAGGACACTCGTTGGGGGAAGTCTTACCCCTCTGCAGAGGTGCAGTGGTGTATTCTACAGCCCTGGGCAACTGTTAAAAAGAATATTTATTATTATTGAGAGATTTTAATTTTTTTTCTGTTTGTTGGGGAAGTAGATGCCTCTGTCACGTGATATCCCACTGAGACGATGGAAGTGGGATGACTGCTGTTTGAATTAACAGTAGGACTTGGGTGACATCTAGTAGCCCCAAGAAATCGCCCAACCAGGGGGAGGAAGAGAGAAGCCAAATGATTGGCTGGGACCCCAAAATGGAAGTGGGGACTCCTTCCCCTCAGTGGAAATAAATAATAAGAAGATGAGTTGTTTTGGCAGGGTTCGTAGCGGGCAGACGAACCATAGCCAGTATTCCGGGTTGAAGACAAAAGAATATCTGAGACACGAGGGACCCCAGGTTCTTCAAGCCAGTGTAAAAAAATAGAATAAAGTCGATTAGCCCGTGAAGGAAGAAAGATTCTCCAGTGGAACCCCGTCGAAAAATAAGATAAGTAACTTTGGGGCCATTTCTCCTTTATACCCAAATTTTGTATACCACTCTCTCTCTCTCTCAATTTGAAGAAAAACAAAAGTCAAGGAAAGACATTTATATTCGTGGACTGTCCAATTATTATGTTTTGACACTTTGAAAGTGTATATAACTGTAGTAAAGGAATCATATATTTTTATGTTACCACGTGGTCTATGTTGTTACTTCATGCTTCCTTTTCAGCTTCTATTCGCCTTATGTTATCTTGCTTAGAATTGTCCTATTAATTCCTTAAAAACATCACACGGGAAACCGGAGTAGCCGACTACTACAATATAATATTATCACGACTAAAACCTATAGGTCCATATTCTTCCATTGTCTAGGGGAAGGAAGGAAAGCGGCCTGGTGGGTGTGTGATAGTGTGAAATTTGGAACCACTTGCCAGCGGCGGTCAGTCTGGCCCTAAATAAATCCCTCACGTAATATGCCAGGTGATATATGCCTGAGAGAAAAACTCTGAATGAGGACTTATTCTATAGGGGATCAAGTGCCAACCTGCCCCGTCTTCACACGTGCAAAAATAAAGTCCCTTTTTGGGATTTTAGTCAATTTGCCGTCACACCTCCTATAGCATGATAACCAACAAGATAGGCAGGCAGATCGTTGCTAGTGATTTTGATTCTCAGAGTACCCTATACTTTTCAGTGACAACTTAGCTAATCTTGGTAAATAACGATATGGAAGCACTAGAGTAATGGTTACTATCGTAGGAAGTGGACATTGCGACCCGAGTTCAAATTGTGGACAAGCACTTAGTACCTTTGGGAAAGGTATGAATCCAACTATTCTCCCTCCAGGTATAGGTACATAGTAGGGAAGACTGAACTCTTTAACCATGATATGGTACCTGATCTAGAAGGAAAACTTTGAATTCAAACCTGTTAAACTCTACTAAAAATTGACCTCCTGTTGTATCCTGTTTGCGTGGAAGGGTTGGATAAATATTCTAAAAAATAAATAAAATAACTATATGCTATTTACTAAGTTTTACTTAGTCTGGCACACAGGCTTTGTGTTGCTGAAGGGTTCTTTGTTCCCAAATGGTTACCCATCAAAATACTGAGCAGTCTCATAATTGAATATTAACCAGAAGACCCCTTTTTGACATGCCATGTAAATTGTGTGGGTGGCATAACAGGAAACACACCTGTTTCCTAAAGTAAACATAACACAGGTATTTCCTCAGTGGGAGTGATGCGCAAGTTGCGTGGGTGACATGCTAGACAGGAGCTATGTCTATACGCAATGCATAGGTAGGTGTGACCTCAAGGAAATTATATAAACCAGAGAAGATTTCAACCCCTGCAGAGAGAAATGACCAGAGAGAATGAAGAAGATTGGCAGAAGTTACACTACTCTGGGCACTGGCCTTGGGCCAGACTGCCTAGAGTTGAGAGGTAGAGAAAAGCTTGAGCTGACAAGACTAACAAAAGTTGAGAAGTGAGGACAATCTAAGTTGATTTGGTGCTTTGTGATGGCCCTGTACAAGATTTACAAAAATAGAGAAGTAGGTAGAAACTAACATGATTTGGTGCCTTAAGATGGTCCTGACGAAACTCGCAAAAGTTGAAAAGCAAGTAGAAATTCAGATGATTTGGTACTTTGAGGCTGCCCTGTACCAGTCTTGTGAAAGCAGAATGAAGAAGAAGCAGTTCATTGAAGATTCATATCTCGTCCTGTATGTATATCTCAGCCATTTTCAACTCTCTCCCTAACTCTACCATTTGGTACATTTCATAATAAAAGGAGAAGAAAAGTGGCAGATCATATTTTTATACATCAGTGTTATTGTTCTTCTTCCCTGTATACAACACCATTGTTCTTTAACTTCAGCAAGCAGTACATATTATTGTTGTTATCTATTAAGTTTTGCTTAGTCCGGCACACAGGCTTCATATTGCTGACAGTACCCAATTGGTGTATAGCTGTATATATTATTTAAATTTAAATTAATACTTGAAAAGTTTTAAAAAATATATATTAAGTGTATTATTAAGGGATAATCTAATAATCTAAAGAAAAAAACATTAAGTAAAACAAGTAAAAAAAATAACAGTGAAATGTTTCATCAAATAAGAAACAGAAATAAAAGGGAATATAACTAGTAATGAAATAATAATTGGGAAAAAGTTTCTAAAAGCAACAATAATAAGATAGAGTAAAACTAGCAATAAAATATTGTGAAATGCTCCTTTTAAAAGCAACAATAATAAGATAGAGTAAAACTAGCAATAAAATATTGTGAAAATACTCCTTTTAAAAGCAACAATAATAAGATGGGTAAAACTATACCTAACTTTTGGCTATGCAAGCCTATAAGAACATTTCTTCAATATTTCTTGTTTTTGAGGTGAAAAATTGATTGTAAAAAGTTGTTAACAACACAAGTATATATGGTAATAATAGAATAGTGAAAAAATTCATCTAAAAAGCAACAATAAAAAGATAGAGTAAAACTGGAAATAAGATAGTAGCAGTGAAAATATTTCATCTCCTCCCATCAAAAAAAAAAAAACAAAAAAAAAAAAAAACCCAACAAAAAAATGTTTCTACCTGAACATCATGTATGTCCTTGTCCCTGACTGTATAGGCATACAAATACTCTGCAATTGTTTTGGTAACACTGCAGATATCACCAACATTGAAGCTCTTTTTGCTTAAAATCTTGTTCACTGGAATAAAGGGTGGCAGATCATAGCTCTCGGGCTCCATTTTATTTTCATTGACACAAATTTCTAAGCAGTATGTACACCGGTAAAGTCCGTTACATGTTGACGTGAATTTTATTAATACATTATTCTTGGAACTGTAGCACACGTTTATACCTAAAAAGAAAATAAAGAAATGCTTTGATATCACATATAGTAAAATAGCTTTTGTTTATTGGCCTAATGAGTAGAGTGTTTGCCAATGGTCCAGGAAATTGGGGTTCAATCCCAGGTTGAGTCATACCAAAGACTCAAAAAATGGTACTTGATGCCGCCTTGCTTAGCACTATAAGATAAGGATCAAAGGTAAAGTGGAGCAATCCAGGGAATGGAGTAGCGCCCTCCCCTACACTTTGGTGTAATAGCTATTGAAAAGGAGTTTTTGAGTCACCCTCGACTAAGGTCGCCAACTTTACTTACTATTTGCTTAACAGTCTATCAACTCCTTATGGACTGTTTAATGTCAAAATTGGATTAGTTTCTAAATACTTGATTAAAACCATAAGTATATTTCCAATATTCCATTTCATAGTTTAAGCATGAAATGCTATTGACAGATTTACAACAATATATGTATTTATCTACACCTCAGCACGAGCAGGATGTTACTCAAGGTCAATTCTAAATGGAGTTTAACAAGTTTTGAATTCAGTTTTCCTTCTCCTTAACTGGTTGCCATTCCAAGGTTAAAGAGCCCAATCTGCCCTACTATTTACTCATTGCTGGAGGGAGAATAATTGGATTCATACCTTTCTCAAGAGTATTAGCACTATGTGAAATGCAAACAGTGTCATCAAGGATTTGAACTTGTGTTGCCATGTCCATTTCCTATGACAGAATCCATGATACCATGAATGCTTCCATATTACATTCATCAGCTCTGTGTGAACAACTGTCGAGAGAACTTACCAAAAGTGATAGCTGATAGGGACAGATGGTAAAAGAGAATTAAGGGAATCCATACTGTCAGCAAGTCATGATAATAATAATCATTTGTGTATACACAATTCTATTTAACTGATAGATGGTCCCTAACAAATACTACCCTGAAGGGGTACTCCACATTCTCCAGGTCTCCAGAACTGGAGCCTCACAACTAAGATACAACACAAGGTCAATTCTTATTCTAGACTGGTTAACTTAACAAGGCTAGACAACTCAGTTTGCTCTATTATTCACCAACAGCTGGAGAGAGAAGAGCTAGGTCCATGCCTTTCCCAAGTACCTTAATGTAAAGAAACATAACTCATTCTTTTATCAAGCTGAATTTATGGGGGTGGGGAGGTTGTGGGATGAGGAATTTTCTTCTCATAGACTAGTGGCCCACCAAGGTTAGAGAACTCATAATAATTCATCCACAGTTTCATGCTTTTCCAAAGACATTAAAGTGAAGTAAATGCAAACACTCATTTTAATAATTATTGGCATATCAATTCATCCCCAGTTAGGGGGGGAAAAGTGATGGTTTCATGCCTTTCTAAGGAGATTAAAGTGAAGTAAATGCAAACACTCATTTCAATAATTACACTGGTTTACAAAGAAATTGAGGCAAGCACAAAAATACCCGTTTTTACCTAATTTGAGGGTGCTGAATTCAAATTTGAAATCCGTTTTTACCCATCACTTCTAGTTTTTTAGATATGCATGGTGTACATTTTGTGCATATACGGTACATAAAGGTGTATATGAATTCAGGGTCAATTCTATTGTGAGACTTATGGCTTATTTTTTGTTATTATGCACTAAATGTAAGTGATAGTATTACATTATATATATATAGTTATATATCAAGACGGATTTTGACAGTTAAGGCAGCAGGTCTCAATCTACACTCTGGCAGTCATTGGAAGAGGTTGTCTTGCAGGCGGCGCAGGAGGTTGGTGTACCTCAACTATCGTGTTACACATCTTTTGGGTTACTAAATATTAGTATTACATTTTCAAATGCACACTTAGTTTTACTTTGTTATATTTTCAGGTTCTCCAATGGCTTCAAGCATGTCAAAATGTCGAGGATGCCTCAACAAGGCCAATTCTTTCTGCTATTTGGGTGGGGACTTCACAACAGTTGCACAGCATCAAACCATCACTTCCCTCCTCAGAACTGCCTACTTTCACTATTTTGACAGTAAAATTGGTGATCAAGACAGGTCTTGGGCTCCACACATCTGTTGTAAACCCTGCTACAATGGACTAACTACATGGCTTAATGGCAAGAAAGCAGCTTTCAACTTTGCAGTCCTGATGGTTTGGAGAGAGCTGCGAAACCATGTAGATGATTGTTATTTTTGTTTAACTAATATAACTGGTTTCAATGCATCTTCTAGGAAAAAGATCAAATATCCCAACCTTCGATCTGCTATGAGATCCGTTCCCCATTCAGATGATCTTCCTGTACCCACACCTCCAGAAAATAAGGATCTTCTTTCCTCATCAGATGAAGAAATGCCTTCAAGGGAGGATTCTGCCGAGTCAATATCTTTGGAAGATATTGAGTCTACATATTCAGGAACAAGTGGCAATGAGCCACACTGGATCACGCAAGAAGACCTGAATGATCTTGCTCGTGATTTGTATCTGTCAAAACAGCAGTCAGAGCTCTTGACTTCTCGGCTTAAACAGTGGAACCTAGTCCAGGAAGATGTAAGGATCACCAGTTTCAAGAATCGGAACAAATAAGGTCATTGGTTTTCATATGGATATGCAAGCGGGCTTCACAAAGTACTGTTGTTTTCTCTGTCTCTGGGATAGTCGAGCTGTATCCCAGCATTACAAGCAGTTAGACTGGGGGTCTAGAAGCACTTTTGTTCCTGGCAAACACAGCCTCAAGGAGAATCCTCTGGTGGACATGAATAAGGTGCTTCTTCCTCCTCTTCACATCAAGCTTGGTTTGATGAAGAATTTCGTGAAGGCATTGCACAAAAATGGTGCTGCCTTCCAACACTTGTCTACTGTGTTCCCAGGTCTTAGTGCTGCTAAGCTCAAAGAGGGCATCTTTGTCGGACCTCAGATCCGAGAAGTGCTGAAGGATATTGATTTTGAGGAGCTTCTTAACTTAAAGGAACTGAGAGCATGGGAAGCATTCAAGTCAGTCTGTAGTGGCTTCCTTGGTAACACACGTGTACCTGATTACAAAGTCTGTATTGAGAAGTTGCTAAAGTCTTACGAGGATATGGGGGTGCTGAACGTCACTCAAGATTCATTTTCTCCATTCCCACCTCAACTTCTTCCCGGCAAACCTTGGAGCAGTGAGTGATGAGCATGGAGAAAGATTCCACCAAGACATTACGAAGATGGAGAGCAACCATCAAGGCAAATGGAACCCCGGCATGATGGGAGACTTCCGCTGGATGCTCTTGTGTGACATCCCGGAGGCAAAATACACCAGATCTTCTAAGAAAACACACTTTTGACTGTCTGTGGTACTATGAATTGTGTAATTGTGTCATCCAAGTTTATTGATTGAATCAGTGTTCTTTATCTATCCTGTTTTATCTGTTATAAGCTGCTGCAACTCTTGAAATATGTACATATATTCTCTGTTTATACTAAAATGAGACTATTTAAAAGCCAGAAAACTAGAGGTGATAGAGCAAGACTATTTATAAATTTGAATTCAGCACACCCAAATTAACAAAAACACCTATCCCCATTCTTGCCTCAGACCAAAAATGTATTTTTGTAAACCAGTGTTATTGGCATATCAATTCATCCTCAGTTAGGTGGAAAAAGTGATGGTTTCATGGCTTTCTAAGGAGATTAAAGCGAAGTAAATGTTCTCATTTACAATATTATCACCATATCAATTTATCCCTGGTTAGGTGGAAAAGGTGATGATGGTTTCATGCCTTAACATGAACATTAAAGAGAAGTCAATGTAAACAACCTCATTTGAAATTGGCTAACCAATCCCCTTTTCTGATAAACATTAAGCTATCCACAGTCACAACACACACCTTGCTTCTGAGAGTGTTTAATTTACATAAATATCAAGGAAAAATAAAAAAGATTAATTATAGAAAAAAATTACTTGATTCTTTTATTTTATTTATTTGAAGATCAAATGCTCTTGATTTATTTTATGAGGTGAGGTCAGAAAGTAGAGACATAATCTTTAAAATCTAAAATTTTAATCAAGACATACACAGCTAAGCAACTTATATTATAAAATGATGTCTAGATGAATCATCATTAATTTGACAAAATTATGAGCTCTTTGTAGATAGAAGCATCGATATAATCATGGAATGATCAGATTTGTTGGGATAACTCCAAGGTTTACTTAGTTCCAGATTGGTGGTAGAGCCATCTATAAATCCTATGAAAGTGGATCCCACCTACAGATCAAATAGATCCATTTGAAAATTATTAGTACTAAATAGAAATACTTAAAAACATAACTGAAGGAAAATTATTTGTATTAAGAATAGTTATTTAAAAGCTATAATTGTTTACAAAAGGTTGTTATCATTATTTCTTGAAATCATAAAATTGCTTGAAATACTTGGAACCATATAATTGTTGGCTTGGTTTCTTCTTTGTTTATAGGAATATAAACATATATATATATATTTGTCACTGCCTCCCACCAGACACGACTTGACACAAGGTCAAAAGCCCGAAGGCCGATTAAAGTGGGGATAAAGGGGAGGGGAAGGTCGGGAAGGAGCCGAGACTCGAACCCTGCTTGTCTGTGCTGCTCATCGGCTCACTTAGTGCAATGTGAGCCTGATGAGGCAAGCAGTTTCACGAACCCAAATGTGGGTCCGGGCACGTATGCCAGTTTACGGCTTAAACTAGACGCTTGGTCTAGTGCCGTACAAAGGGGACAAAAGTGCAGCTCGCCCACCCGAAGGTTGCCCAGCCGAAGCTGGGGGCCTATTCGGCCCCGAGTCTGCTCTTGGTTTCGAGCACCCATCCGGCACGAATGCCAGACGGCCCAGCTAAAAAGCCGGGGGGCGTGCCTAGGAATATAAACATATTGAGGGTTATTTAATGCTAAAGCCATCCTTGTAGAAGAATAGTAGTGATACTATTCAATCCATATTTGGAAGGGATTAAGGAGTTCAAACTTTTTCTCAAGAATGAAAATGAATGCAATTCAAACCTTTCTCAAGTCTGAAAGTGAATGCAATAGCACGACTGAGGTTTGGTTTGGTTTGTTTGTTTGGTTTTATGGCATATAAACCTTTGTAGGTTATTTAACGCCAAATCCATTTTTATGTAAATAATCTGTTCTATTGAAAACAGTTCAGTTCAGCATAAGTACACAGTTTAGATGTCAAAAACAGTTCTATTTCGAGCAATTCAGTTCAGCACTAGTACGCAGTTCCAATGTCAAAACAGTTCTATTTTAAACAATTCAGTTTAGCATAAATACGCAGTTTAAATGCAAAAATCAGTATAGTGAAAGAAGCACGGTTTTGTTCTATTTAACCCATAGATAGGACCCTTATCAGGTGCTACCATTCCGGGCCAGAGTGGACCTGGGAGCGATGGCAATGAAGGGGTACTCTGCATTCCCCAAAGCTCCAGCATTGCTGGAACCTCACCATCACCATCCATGACACTCGTTGGGGGGGGGGGTCTTACCCCTCTGCAGAGAAGCAGTCGGTGTATTCTACAGCCCCAGCTGACTGGGCAAAACTGAGGTTTGAACTTGCTTACTATGATATTACAGTCCAGAATGTTAGCTACTACATCATGGTGACTCCCTCTCCATATGATTGTGTACAAATTATTAGTATAAGTAAAGTTGGCAACCATAGTCGAGGGTGACCAGAAGGCTCCCTTTTCAATAGCTTCTACTATGGTAGAGGACGGTGCTACTCCTTTTCCCTGATTGCTCCACTTTACCTTTGATACCTACCTTATATAGCCGAGTGTTAAGCAAAGAGGTATCAAGTACCATTTTTAAAGTCTTTGGTATGACGCGACTTGGGATTGAACCTAGGTCTCTCGGACCATCAGCAAACATTACCCACTAGACCAATATAGAAATATTTGAAAACATAACTGTGTGCAAATTATTTGCATTAAGAATAGTTATTTAAAGGTGTTGTATCGTTGAGGTGAATGATACAAAAGAAGAATGAGTGCTTAATATATTTAATCAGCACCAGTATCCAGTGATCACGAATATATACAAAAAAACAATTAACAAGACAACTTACAAGGATAGAAGAGAGTCAAAATGCTGTATATCAAAACAAAGTAAGATCAGTCCAAATATTAATCAGCTTAGTATCAACCTATTAATCAAATGTTGAAGTCCTTAATTGTAGTTCACTTTCAGACAAATGCCCTTGGGAAAGGCATCAATACCCTTATCCCCGCAACTATGAGTTAAATAGTACCACTATTGTTCTTCTACAAAGATAAATTTGGCATTAAATAACCCAAGAAGGTTGATATGCCATCAAACAGAACCAACCAACCTTAATTGTAGGTTATTTAAGGCTATGAGCTAGACCATCTGGTAGAGTGCTAAAGAGGTGCTAACTACACAACAAAAGATAGAATCGTTTACAAACGATTCTAGTTATTGGTTCTTTCAAACCATAAAATTGCTTAAAATACCTAAAACCATATAATTATGTACAAATTACTAATATTGGATAGGAACACTCAAAATAAGGTGCACAAATTATTTGTAAGAATAGTTATTTAAAGATATTATTGTTTATGAAAGATTCTAATTATTAGTTTCTTGAAATCATAAAATTGTTTGAAATACTTTGAACCATATGGCTATGTGCAAATTATTTGTAATAGATTGGAATACTTGAAACTATATAACTGTGTACAAATTATTTGTATTTGATTGGAAGGTTTGGTTTCTTTGTTTAATGGCATATCAATCTTTGTAGGTTATTTAATGCCAAATCTATTCTCCTAGAAGAACAGTAGTGGTACTATTTAACCCATAGCTGGGAGGATAAGGGGGTTCATACTTTTCCCAAGGGTATTTGCCCAAAAGTGAATGTAATAGCATGACTGGAGTACGAACTCGCTTACTACGATCCCACAGTCCATCGCTTTAACCATTACACCACGAGGACACCCCCTATTTGATTGGACTTGGTTTAGTTTTATGGTATATCAACCATTGTAAGTTATTTAATGCTAAATCTAGTTTATACATATATATATATTAAATATGTACGATTTGTAAACATATTTTGTTGACAACATTGAGCCTGAGCTCATTTTTTCTTGTACATAGTTAAATGATTTCAAGTCTTTCTATCTCGTATGAATAATTCTATTTACTATTAATCATTTGTTAGCAAACAGTTCAATGGTTTCAAGTATTGCTAAGTAACAGTAACAATTTAACATCACTCATTTGTTTGCATTCATTTGAATAGATATACTTATATAATTTGTAGATGAATAATTTGTAGGTTATTGTATTTTTAAATGATTTATATTTGTTTGCACTCTAGTATTGCTATTGTTCCTACATAGTTAAATGGTTTCAATTATTGTGATCTAACACTGTTAATTCTATTCAAAATTAATCAATTGTTTGCAGAGAGCGAAGTAGTTACAAGTTTTGCTATTTAACACTAACCGGGCCATTGGCCTAATGAGTAGAGTGTTTGCAAATGGTCCGAGAGATCAGGGTTCAATCCCAGGTTGAGCCATACCAAAGACTCAAAAAATGGTACTTGATGCTGCCTTGCTTAGCACTCAGCACTATAAGGTAAAGATCAAGGGTAAAGTGGAGCAATCCAGGGAATGGAGTCGCGCCCTCCCTTAGACCTCAGTGTAGTAGCTATTGAAAAGGGAGCCTTTGAGTCACCCTCGACTAAGGTCGCCAACTTTATTTAATTCTATTCAACACTATTCATTCATTTGCACATAGTCAAATGGTTCCAAGTATTGGTCTGTATCACTAACAGTTTAATTAGATATCAGTTATTTGTTTATACACAGTTAAATATCCAAAGAGTTCTATTTCTTACAATTCAATTTAGCATAAGTCACTTGTTTGCACTCAGTTAATGTTAAACAATTCTATTTGATCCATAGGACCCTATCAAGTGCTACTACTCCAGGTTAGAGTGGACCTGGGAGTGATGGCAATAAAGGGGTATTTCATATTCCCCAAAGCTTCAGAACTGGAGCCTCACCATCAGTTTGTTTAGTATCCTATCCAGGACACTTGTTGGGGAGGGTCTTACCTGTCTGCAGAGATGCAGTTGGTGTATTCTACAGCCCCAGCCAACTAGATTATGTATTAGATTGGAATACTTGAAACCATATAGTTTACAAATGATTTTTATTTTTAGTTACTTGAATCCATAACTGTTTAGAGAAAAAACTGACTTTAGCACTAAATAACCCAACAATAGCTGACATGTTGTAAAATGAACAAACCTACTGAAAAAGATGTTTTTTTAAGATTATGCAGATGATCTAGAGCTTCTTGCAAATACATCTGCACAAACCAAATCTCTGCTGCATACTCTGGTGCAAGCGGCATTAGACATCAGTCTTTACATGAACACTGATAAAACACAGTTCAAGAGTTTTAATCAAGATGGTACCATCTCCGCATTAAATGACAAGCCTCTGAAATTAGTAGACCAGTTCCTATACCTCAGTAGCAATATCGCATCTACTGAAAGCAATGCTAACATATGCATAGGAAAATGATGGACTGTATTTGCCAGATTAACAACCATATGGAAATCTGATCTCTCTGATGAATTAAAACTGGAATTCTTCCAAGTGGTAGCTGTGTCAGAACTATTATATAGCTGCACCACTTGGACTCAAACAAAATGCTTCGAGAAAAAAACTAGATGGGAACTACATACAAATGCTGTTTTGAACAAATCCAGGAAGCAGTACCCAACAAAACAGCAGCTGTACAGCCACTTACTTCCCATCCCACAAATCATCCAAGTTAGATGAGCAAGAAGTGATGTGCATTGCTGGGGAAATTAGAATGAACTTCTAAGCAAAATTCTTCTATTCACAAAGAGGCAATTGCCTCTTGGTACCTGCTTCAGGCTGTGTAGTAGCAATTTAGCTTGAGCTGCTGTATTTTCGAGAAGTGCTAAATCATCTAGCTAGTTTGCGCCTGTGATAGTTTCTGTGGGATTTGGCTTATTTCCTTTTTTTTAGTGTGAAACCATGTTTTTTTTTAGTTCTATTGACGTTAGAGATACATAATCCCGGCATAGTATTAACAAATATGATGCTCACATATCTCCTATCATGATTCCAGTGAGTAGACCGAAGAAGTCAGTGTCACCATCAAGTGAGCAAATCATCGCTTTCGTATTTTGTAAAGCAATATGTTTTTTTGTAAAGTGTTTATAGTTTCTTTGGGGAAATCGTATGGTAGTAACACTTGCTCTGACTAACCTCTTACACATGGACATGCTAACGTTGGCTGACCAACAAAAGCTTACGTTCATCAGCATGTGTGAACACTGGATGCCATCTAAAGAACTTGCCAAGAGTGATGTCTGATAGGGACACATAGCTAGAAAGAGTCAAAGGAAACCATGCTGTTGGCATGCACAGATGACAATGATGACTCTGGCCATAGATTGAATATAGTTTTTTCAATTCTTACCCATTAGACCATAAATGTCTAAAAGTTCCTCCAAAAGTTTCTTTTGTTGTTGAAAGTCAAGCTTTGGTCTTTCCTCGATGGTTCCAGCTTTCTGCTTCACTAAATGCATCTGCCAAAAACAATTTAAAATCAAGCAAAAATAATTGTTGCAATTTCTGAGATGAAGAATTATCATTACAGCAGTACATATCTGTATTACATATGGCTTTTCAGATGGTCATTGGTGTTCATAAACTGGATCGTATGACTTAGGATGAAGAAAACTGAATGAAAATAAAAAGGTAAGAATAAATCTCTTAAAACTGCAGTCACATGAAAAATGTTTCTCGACAAAAGGAGGTCTGCTTAACATAAGTTATTGTCACAGGAAATGAAATTGGCTACTTGATTCTGTGTTTCACTTTGCATTAATACCCTTAGGAAAGGCATGAATTCATCTCTTCTTCTCCCAACTAGGAGTAATGAGTAGGGCAGACTGGGTTCTCTAGCCTTGTTAAGATAACCAGTCTATACATATACATATTTACCAACCCCTCCACTCGCACAGGATATGACACAAGGTCAATTTTTAAGTGGAGTTTAACAGGTTTGAATTCAGAGTTTTTCTTCTCCTAGACTAGTTGCCTCACCAAGGCTGAAGAATCCAGTCTGTCCTACTATTTACCCATAGCTGGAGGGATAATAATTGGATTCATACCTTTCCCAAGGGTATTAGTGCTATGTGAAATGCAATTAGCCTCATCCAGGATTTGAACTCGTGTCGCCGTGTCCATTTCCTATGACGATAACCATTACACCATGGGCACCTCCCAGTCTATGAGAAGGAAAACTGAATTCAAACCATGTCTGCTCTGCTTAACAAATTGACATTGTGTCACATCCTGCTCGTGGAGGAGAGACAAGGTAAATACATACAAAACTTGATAAAAATTTTTCAAAGATTATTAACTTCATAAGACATTTAGGATATGAAAAATATAATTGCTAAATCTTTTTTATCTGGATTTATCTTTTATAACAATTAATGTTTATGACAATAGGGTTAGCATAAATTTTTCATTGATAAAAGACATAAAACTTCTTAAGAAAAAGCTAAAAGATTAGTAGTCTAATCTAAAAATTATCAATATCTAATTAACCACTACTCATCAAATTTACAGGAAACTCTCAATGTGAAATAATTATTCAATTTCTATATTACTATGGCTGATGAAAAATCTAAGAGCTTTGAAAATGATGTCCTTTTTTTTCTGAATATCAAGTGCTTTAGTTAGATGGCTACCATGCTAATACTTAATGTTTTATAAGTAGTTGTTTAATTTTGGGAAACAAAAAAAAAAAAATCGAATAATATTAGCCAATTATTCTTTTAAAACTTTTCAAGGATTATCTTAAGTTTCCAAAAAGTTTAGTTGAAAATGAGCAAAAAAGTGGAGGAACCTGAGAGGTATGGACAAATAGCTATTTGGTGAATTATAAAAAGATTATACACTGATCTTTTTAAAAATGGTTTCCTCATCTTGCTTTTTAGAATTACAAAGTTTCAGCTATTTCTGAGACAAGGAAATATTATTATACATGGATGTACTCAGACTATCACTTAAACTCAAATGTTAAGGCTGTTCTGGCTGTTAAAATAAGTATTGCACACCTCTGTGGCTTTGTATTTACAGCTTTCATAATGTTTTATTTCCAGTCAAAATATGCGTATCTGTAACTTACTTTTGGTTGGTTTGGTTCCTTTATTTAATGGCATATAAACTTTTATGGTTTAATTAATCCCAAAGCCAGAACAGCAGTGATACTATTTAACCCATAGCTCAGGGAAAAGAGGGTTAAGAACTTTGCCAAAGGTATTAGTCTGAAAGTAAATGTAATAAAACGACTGGAGTTTGAACTTGCTTACTTTGAGGCCACAGTGTAACACTTTAGCCATTACACCACAGGAAACTCTTCCTGTAACTTACTTTTCAGATATCCCTTGTATAGTATACATATGAAGAGATATTCCTATTGTAGTAATCATTGTAGCAAATGAAACCAACAATTTGAGTTCAAATCCAGTACAAGGCTGATAACATTTCATAATAATGCCCTTAAGGAAAGTATAAATCCAACCCTCTCTCTAGCTATGAGTAAATAGTAGAGCATACTGTATTCTTTAGCCTTGGAAAAGGCAACCAGTGTAGGAGAAAGAAAACTTAGAAAACTCTAAATTGAAACCAACTGTACTCTCCTTTAAAATTGATCTTGTGTGATATCCTGCAGGAGGCAGATGAGTTGGGAAAATATATATGAAGAAAATGTCTTTGCAATAATTTTAACTGTATCAGAAATATGTATTTACTTGACCCCTTTGCTACAAATAAATTTGAATTCAGACTTTTCATTCTACAAAGCTAGTTGCCATATCAAGGTTAAGAAGTCCATTCTGTCCTACTATTTACTCATAAGTGGAGGAAGAATAGTTAGATACATACCTTTCCCAAGGGTATTATCACTGGGTGAAATGCAAACAGCCTCATCCAGGATTAGAACTGGGTTGCCATGTCCAATTCTTACAAATATAAATATTACACCATGAACGCCTATATGTATGAAATAGTTTAGTAGAAGGTGGCTTTGTTTCTAGCAGGTGTAAAAGTTTTTATAACATCAGCTCTTGGCTTTGATGAGGATTGAACTCTAGATCTGATCATCATGTTCCTGCTGTTATAAAGAGACATTTTTTTGTGTTTCTGGTTTCCAAGGGTAATGAACTTCTTTTGGCAACTGGTTTTGCCATCTAGTGTTAAATGCTGGTCGAGGGGCAGATAATCGAATATCTTTTGGCATAACATACTTTCTATGCTACCAAAACTGCATCTAAGGAAACAGCTGTTCTCGTACAACACACCTAGCAAAGTCACACACATGACATTAAGGTGAGTAGATGGTAGGCTAAAAACACCTGATGCTCTTGACTTCAGGTGTCACATATAGGTACAATCTCTGCTCAGTATGTGTGAAATCAGTTTTTCATAAAATCACTCACTCATGATCAAGAGCGAGCAGGTAATACAAGTTCTAGATCTGATATCTTTTGATTTTCATAAATCTTTTGATTATGTATTGCATAATTGAACATCTAAAACAAAACAGATAACACGAGTTCTGGATCTGATTTCTTGATCCTAATAAATCCTTTGATCATGCAATGCATAATCGAATGTCGTAAATCCTCTGATTGTGTATTGCATAAACAAACATCTAAAATGCAACAGACAGCATGAGTTCCGGATCTGATGTCTTTTGATCCTCATAAATCCTTTGATTGTGTACTGCATAATCGAATATCTGAAACGCAACAGACAACGCAAGTTCAGATCTGATCTCTTGATTCTTCTCATAAATCCTCTGGTCATTATGCATTGCAGAATCAAACGTCTTAAAACGCTCAAAATATTCAAATTGCTGACATTATTCCTGAAATTTTAAATGTATGCTTATTACAATTATTTTGTACTAGCTGAAGTATTTGCCTACACTGGGTAGAAGGTAAAGACTTGGAATGCAGGCATGGCAAAACTAAGCGAAAAACAGCCGTCATTTTCATTTATTTCATTTTTCTAAATAATGTCTATTTTACAGGTTTTGTTGTCCATTAAAAATTTGTCTAACAGTTTGTATTAGCTACTATGAATGATAGGTCGGTTTCTTTGTTTAATGATATACCAACCTTCATGGGTTATTTAATATCAAAGCTATTCTTGTAGAATAACAACAGTGGTACTATTTAACCCATAGTTGGGAAGATGAGGGGGTTCATACCTTTCCTAAGGGTATTAGTTCAAAAGTGAATGTAATAATGTGACTGGAGTGTGAACTCACTCACTACGATGTCACAGTCAAGCACGTTAGCCACTACACCATGGGGACCTCCCCCATTTACTATGAATAAGAGATAAGACGTAAAAACTCATTAAGTGCAGCATTTATATATCTATCATGATGGTTCTGTGTGTGTGAGTTTCATCAGATAATAATTTAGGAGAAATATTGGTGAACGTTAAAAAGGTCATTGCAATGTAATCAGGAATGCTAATCATTGTAAAACTTTAAAAGTACAAAGCAAAAAGCTGGGCCTGGGGCTATTTTTGGCCTTGCTCATGTGCCTAGGACCCGTTGTTAAACTAATCTTGTGTCTCATGCTTCACCAGAGGGAATGCAGTTAAATAAGTATATATATATATATATTTACCCAGCCCCTCAGCAAGAGCAGGACATGACACAAAGTCAATTTCAAGTGTGAGTTCAACATATTCAAAGTTTTTCTTCTCCTAGACTGGTTACTATACCAAGGTTAAAGAACCCAATCTGCCCTACCATTTACCTATAATTGGATTCATACCATTTCCATCTGTATTAGCACTATGTTAAATGCAAACAGTCTTGTCCAGAATATGAACTCAGATCACCATGTCCATTTTCTATGATGGCAACCATTACACTATGAGCACCTCACTAGTTTAACAGGTATAAATTAAATAGCTGCCAAAATCACTTTAAAAAAGTTTTCAGGTTTTCTTATTTTCCCACAGATCTATTTGACCGATACATGAGACACTAACAGGTACTACCACTGTGGGTCAAAGTGGACCTGGAAGTAATGACAACATAGAGAAGACACCACACTCCTCAGAACTCAAAAACTAGTTGGTTGGTTGTTTTGTTTAATGGCCAATCAACCCTTTTCAGATTATTTAATGCCAAATTAAATTTCAAACAATTCAGTTTAGAATAAGAACACAGTTTCAATGTCAAAAACAGTTCAAATTCAAACAGTTCAGACCTGATTTTTTGTAGTAGAAAACTTTGAATTTGGTGGTGTTGATTACTGTTGTATTCTACGTATGATTCCTGCTAATTACTTTGAAGCTGTAAATTCTTTAGATTCAAATAAATGGATTTTAGCAATGAGGAGAGAATTTGATTCCTTGGTAGAAAATAATACTTTTAAATGGTAGAAAGCCTCAAAAAATAAAAATATTATTGGTAGTAGGTGTTTTTTTTACTATAAAAAGTAAAAGCAACGGAAGTCATGAGTATAAAGTTTAGTTCTATTTGACCAATAGATAGGACCCTATCAGGTGCTACAACTCCAGGCCAGAGTGGACCTGGGAGCAATGGCATAGCTATAGCATTACTGGAACCTCACCTTCAGATTGTTTAGTGTCATATCAAGGACACTCGTTAGGGGGAGTCTTACCCCTTTGCAGAGAAGCAGTCAGTGTATTCTACAGCCCAAGCCAACTGGGCAATCAAAAACTGGAGCCTCACCATCAAATGCCTGTTTAGTGTCATAATCTGGACACAATAATTCAAAAATAATAATGATAATCCTTTGTAAACAATTATAGCTTTAAGTAACTATTCTTTATACTAATAATTTGGTTTGATCTCTTTGTTTTAATGGTATATCAACTTTTGTGGGTTATTTAATGCCAAAGCCATCCTTGTAGAACAGTAGTTGTACTATTTAATCCATAGCTGGGGGATAAGGTGCTTCATACCTTTTCCAAGGGTATTAGTCCAAAAGTGAATGTAATAGTGTGACTGGAGTTTGAACTCACTTACTATGATGCTGTAGTCCAGCACATTAGCCACTATACCACAGAGACTCCTCACTAATAATTTGTACACAATTATAGGATTTCAAGTAGCAATTCCAAACTTAATAACAGTTATATCATTCCAAGTATTCTTATCAAATACTAATAATTTTCCAACAGATGTAC
The DNA here is from genome assembly GCA_963585895.1 of Sepioteuthis lessoniana. Taxonomy (NCBI): domain Eukaryota; kingdom Metazoa; phylum Mollusca; class Cephalopoda; order Myopsida; family Loliginidae; genus Sepioteuthis; species Sepioteuthis lessoniana. Next base: position 19,591 of record CAUZXS010005467.1, on the reverse strand, counting down.
TTGACCCATAAATGGGACCATAACAGTCACAACCACTTTTGGTCAGAGTTGACCTGGGAGCAATGAAAATGAAAGGGTAACTCTACACACCCTAGAGCTCTGGAACTGTAACCTGACCTCCAGATGCAATTTAATGTCATACACCCTTTATTGGTGGGTAGAGGGTTAGTCCTTATCCCTATGTAGAGAATGAAGTTGGTGTATTTAAGGGTGTTTTTATACAGGCTTACAGTCAAGAATTTAGAGCTGCTTTATTGCATGTGTTTTTCTGTGAATTGGTATTAATTAATTCTAACGGCATGTCAACCTGTCTAGGTTTATTTTATGTCTAGAGATTGTACAATCATGTTCATTGCATGTTCTTATTTACACTTCATTTATAGTCGTTTCTTAAGAGATTTTTTTTTGCTATTCAATAATATGAATAATTTTTAAACAGATCTATTTGACCCATAAATGAGACCCTAACAGGTCCTACTCACTCTAGGTCAAAGTGAACCTGGGAGTAATAGCAGTGAAGGTGTACTTCACATTCACTAGATTTCTAAAATTGGAGCTTTATCTTCAGATGCAGTTTTTTTTTGGGGGGGGGGTCTTACTCTCGACAGTGTGATACAGTCAGTGTATTCTAAGCTTTGTCGACAGGGTGGGAATTAGGGTGGAGTTTAATAGCAATCTGAGGAGTCTTTCAGTGAGTGCATATAAGAAGCACATTTTTAAATCTTAAAAGCCATTTCTAACTTTTAATGTTTTAATAAATGTACATAGAAAAAAAAGAAAAGGAGAAGAACAAATGGATACAAGTCCATACAAACAGAAAACAACATTTATATATTAAAAATAAGTTGTAACACTAGCCGGGTTCTTTTTACACTGTGCGTGTGTTTGTGTGTGTGTGGTGAGATATGTTTCTGTGTATTTATTTAACTCACCTGCTTGTTGCTCTCTTCCAACTGTTGCTTGATAAGATCTCTTTGCTGACACAGCTGCAACACCTGTTGTTGCAGTTGTATCAGACTTGTACGCACTACATGCAAGCTGCTGGACAGTGGGGAGTTGTCATCTTCCAGTTTAGACAAAAAGGACATAAAATCCACTTTTAAAATTAGATAGAGAGAGAGAGAAAAAGATTTATTACAATCGTGAAATTTATGGCATTTACAGTAACCCATAGTTATTAAAGAAAGATTGTTTTTCAAGAGTTCTTGTCTAAACAAGATCAAACTTAATGCTATGATTGTCCTGATAATGATGAAATAAAAAGAATTCTTTTATCATCATAACTATAATAAAGGCCATAGTAAAGAGAGCTTTATTTCCAACATAAGATTTATGGCATTTATAGCAATCCATATTTAATAAAGGGAGATTATTTTTCAAGAGTTTTGTCTAAACAAGACAAGAACAAAATAAATGAATAAATAAAAATGAAAAATAAAAACTTTAACAATTATTTAAAGGCTGACAGAGGCGGCCATTAAGCTCAATGTTAATCAACTTATTATTAACAGACATTATAATAGCAAATAAGTAAGAGGAAACACATAATAAGCAGTTAATAAATATCTCCCTTGAGAACTTATAATGGAAGTGAGCATGAGTGCAGACCTCACATGAATACTGAGTGACTGATTTTAATGGCATGCCAACCTGTTTAGGGTTATTTTATGTCTAGAGGTTAGGAAATACTTTATAATTAGCATTTAATAAATATAACTTTTGTGAAATTATAATAGAAGTGAATATGAGTGCAGACCCCATATCAATATTAAGTTGACTGATTGAATTTGACAGCATGTCAATACGTCAAGGGTTATTTTATGCCTAAAGGTTTTTTTTTGCTGCTCAGTCATATTCAATGTAAACCATTTTTAAACAGATCTATTTGACCCACAGATGGGACCCTAACAGGTACTATCAATCCAGGCCAGAGTGGACCTGGGAGTAATGGTAATAAAGGAGTATTCCATACTCCTCATATCTTCAGAACTAGAACCACATGATCAGATGCAGTTTAGCATCATACCCAGGACACAGCATTTTGACGGGGTTGGGTGGGGTGGGGTCTTACCCCCTCTACAGGGGATACAGTTGGCATGTTCTGTCCAAATAACCAAGTAACATTATTAAGTTCAAAGTTGCTCCATTTTCTATGCCAATATGCTTATTAAATTAATCTGGCTACTATGTGCCATTTGTAGTATGTTATGGTGACATTGATAAAATAATTGAATCTTTATAATATAGATTATTTCTATAAGCCAGATTTAACAGTCTAATAAAGAGTGATATTTTATGAACAGAAAATTTATGGCATTTCCATATCTGATAAAGGATTATTTTTTAAGGGTTCTTGTCCAAACAAGCAAATAAAAAATGAAAAATAAATTTAATACTGTGATTGTCTTAATGATGAAATGAAAATAATAATCTGTTATCATTACTATAATAAATGCAACTTAGTGATCAACAAAAAATTTGCAACATCTGAAGGCAAAAATAAAATTAGGGTAGTTCCCATGGCATCATAGCTTAAGTGCTGTAGTGCAGTCTTGAAGCAAGCAAGTTCAAACTCCAGTTGTGCTATTATGTTTATTTTCAGACAAATGACCTTGGGAAAAGTATAAACCCACTTATTTACCCCCAACAGCTATGGATTAAATAGTACCACAGCTATTCTTTAACAAGGATAGCTTTGGCATTAAATAACCCACAAAGGCTGATAAGCCATTGAACAAAGAAATCATACAAAAACAAAAACAAAACTGCATAAATATGTTTGAGGTGAACTTATTTTTGGACTGTTACATATTCCTAGTTTTGGTTACAGAGTTTCAATGCTATACAGTTTGGTAATAAACAATACCTAATAATATCTGTTTTGATTCTGTAAGGTTCCACCAGAAATGTCAAAATTATATATATATATATATATATATATATAATGAAAATCCTAATTATTCAGTGGATGTATTTATTTGTATATGATATGCCAACATTTAAAATTCTTTTTTTTTTTTTTGCTAAACCATCTTCAGGGCAATGTTGGATGCAACATATCACCCAAAAATTATTTTCAAATGAAAAAATTAGACACAAAAAAAAGAAAAATGAAAACATTTACCATTCCATTTTCCTTAATAGCATTCAGTTTCAAACAGGGGTGACATAATTAATAATTTGATGTATAAACCACAACAAATATGTTATTTTATTTGATACAAAAATAAAAAAATATATATATAATGAAAAATTTTTAAAAAAGGAAATTTTTAAAAAAGGAAAATTTTTTAAAAAATTTCTAAACTATGCACACAGATGTTTTTGAGAATTTTAAAAATTCTTAATTCTTATAAAGTTTTTAAAAAATTACATCACCACATTTTGAAACATAATGCTATTGACAATAATAGAATGGTAAGAATTTTTTTCTTTTGGAAATAATTTACAGATGATATATCGCATTCCAACATCACACTGAAAATGGTTTAACAAAAAAACAAAACATTAAACATTGGCATATAATCATATATAAATAAATACATCCTCTGAATAATAATTTTTTAAATATTTACATACAGTCAGATTTATTTCCATTTTTCTCTTATATATATATATATATATATATATATAGGAAAAAAAGTTCTTAGAATAGTATTTGAGTTATGTTTTTACAGTTAAAAGACATTTCATTATAAAATGGATACCTTAAAACAGACCAGGATCACAGGACCATTTAAACATTGCAAAAAATCATGACATTGTTTTTCATATTTTCAAGTCAAGCATACAGAGATGATTCTTTTTATGTATTTCTATTTATATGTTTTTATTAAGATATATTGTATTAACAGAATCAGTTTGTGTATTTTCTACAATGGGCAACACGATATATATCATATCATTATCATGAGCAGTGTATTTTAATAGATATCATATTGTGAGCTGAGTGTATCGTTACATGCCTTATATAAATATGTAATCATACCTAAATAATGCTTGATTCACTTTAATGGAATGTCAACATGTATAGGGTTATTTTATGCCAAGAGTTTAGGGAATTATGTTTATTGTACATTCTTATTTACATTTTTTATGTAATCGTTTTGTAAGTTTTTTTTTTTTGCACATGTTCCAATTGAATACAGATAATTTTTAAACAGATCTACTTGACCCACAAATATGACCCAAACAGTTATTACCACTTCAGGTGAGAATGGACCTGGGAGTAATGATAATGTAAGGGTACTCAACATTTTTCACATCTTCAGAACGGGAGCCTTACCATCAGATGTACTTTAGTAATATACTCAGGATAACTTTTTTGGGTTGGGTGTCTTAACCCTCTGCAGAGAATACTATTAGTGTATTCTAAGTCTTGCGGACTGGGCTCTTAAACCTTGTCTAGGAAAAGAAAAATTCTGAATTCAAACCTGTTAGACTCTACTTAAAAATTGATCTTGTATCGCAATCTGTTCAGGGCAGAGGGGTTGGGTAAATACATATTCATGCAATTCTATTTTTGGTTTCTTTGTTTAATAGCATATCAACTTGGTGGATTATTCAATGCTAAAACCATTCACGTACAAGAATAGCACTGATACTATTTAACCCTTGTTTTGCAACCTGTTCAGGGCAGAGGGGTTGGGTAAATACATATTCATACAATTCTATTTTTGGTTTCTTTGTTTAATAGCATATCAACTTGGTGGATTATTCAATGCTAAAACCATTCACGTACAAGAATAGCACTGATACTATTTAACCCAGTAATTCCAATCGGTGGGACAAGGTAATATTTTGGTGGGGCATGCAATATTTTAGAGGGGCTTGTTTAGAGACTAAGTTAATAGCCTTTTAAGCTTTCTTCACATGAATTTTAAGCTTTCTTCACATGAATTGCAGTAGTCTATAATGAGCAGCTGCTGGCATACACCTCCATGTCAACACAGACAAGACTGAATACATGTCCTTTAATCAAAGAGGCAACATCTCTACACCAAAGGGTGGGCCTTTGAAACTAGTGGACAAGTTCACAAACCTAGGAAGCGGTGTCTCATCAACCGAGAAAGACATCAATACGTGGCTAGCAAAGGCATGGACAGCTATCAATAGACTATCAGTCATATGGAAGTCAGACCTGACCATTAAAATAAAACGCAGTTTTTTCCAAGCAAGTTGTGTTGATACTGCTATATGGATGCCCTACATGGACGCTAACTAAACATATGGAGAAAAAGCTTGACGGCAATTACACAAGAATGCTGCGAACAATATTGAACAAGTCCTGGAGGCAACACCCCCACAAAACAGCAGCTGTATGGCTATCTGCCACCTACCAACCATCATGAAAACTATCAAAGTTAGACGAACCAGACATGCTGGGTACTGCTGGAGAAGTAAGGATGAACTCATAAGCGATATACTCCTGTGGACCCCTTCACTTGGACGAGCAAAGGCAGGATAATCATCTAGAACCTATATACAACAGCTCTGTGTCGATACAGGACATAGCCTTGAAGACCTCCCAGGAGCGATGGACAATAGAGACAGATAGTGAGAGAGGGTCAGGGAGATCTGTACTGGCAATGCAACATGATGATAAAGAATTAAATATTACAGGGTGGCATCAGAATTTTAGAAATATCAAAGTGGGGCATGGCTCCAAATCAGTTGAGAACCACTAATTTAGATGGGGGTATAAAGAGGATGTATCGATACTACCACTGCCTGGAAGAAACTGCGTTTCATTTTATCGGTCAGGTCTGATTTCCATATGATTGATAGCCTATTGATAGCTGTCCATGCCTTCGTTAGCCGCGTGTTGATGTCCTTTTTGATTGATGAGACACTGCTTCAGGACGACCAGCTCAAACATACATACAGCAGCTATGTGAGGATACGGGATGTAGCCCTGAAGACCTGCCAGAGGCGATGAACGATAGGGAGAAGTGGCGAGAGAGGGTCAGGGATATCCGTGCTGGCGGCATGACATGATGATGATGATAAAAAGGATCACACTTTTCCCAAGGGCAGTATTACTCTGAAAGCAAAAGTATCAGCCCAACTGGAGTTCAAACTCATTTACTTTGGGGCTATAGTCCATCACTTAAGCCATTATGCCATGGCAACTTCCCAATTTATTTTTGTTTACAGAGTTTCAATGCTGAAGAGCTTAGTAACGAATAATATCCAATGGTACCTATTATTGTATAATGTTTGATAAGAAATAATAATGTTGAATCCACAGACAAACAGAAGTGCTGATCTATATGTAAATATTCTTTCTCTCACCAACCCTTTCATCCATCACACCTAGCAGGCCCTCCAAACTCCATCCAGAGTCCACACAGAGCTGATATAAGTCCTTGCTGGTCAGTCAACACCAGCATCTCCATGTGTAGGAGTCAATAAAAGAATATCACTTATGAGTTTGTTCTTGCTTCTCCAGTAGTGTCCAGCATGTCTTGTTAGTCTTACTTGGATGGTTTGTGAGATAGGAGGTAAGTGGCCATACAGCTGCTGTTTTAAATTTTAAACTACCCCAAAATCAAAATGTTTTTTCGACTTTGTTATAATCTATAATTGTTAGTAGTATAACGAAAACAGCATTTAAATCTTTAGGAAATAAATAATATTCATTTTGGCCTATTTGGTCTTGAAATTGTAGTTTCTATGCTTTTTTTTGAAGAAATTTATAATATTTTCCCTCACTCACTCATAAAACTGTTTTATTATCATGCCATGTTCATTTTTTTGCACTTTTCTGCTAAAAAAGGTTTAAATGGAACCAACTTTTAGAGAATTCTAAAGACAATTTCAAACAGACTTATAAATTGAAATTTTATTCTAAAACTTAAAATCAGGAAAATTAGGTGTAGGTAGGGGTTTATGTTGTCATCATGTTTCCTTACCCAAAGTCCTCTGTATCAAAGAAAAAAACAAATTATAGTCATTTGGATTTAATTGTATCTTTTTGAGACAAAGTTATTCTTTTTATCTCTTGATGCTTAGTTCCATCAATAAGCAAAGCATAGATGAGCACTTTCAATCTTAATCTGCAGTGAAAAAATTTTTTTCATAGATTTGGATGAATTAAGAAAAAAATATCTCAAAATGACAAAAAAATCTGTGAAAATTTTTCATCTTTTAATAGTTAGTTGAACTTATTTTAATTAAAAAAAAAATGAATGTCCTGTGGGATGTCACTGACAAAGGAGCTTGGTATTCTCAATGAATATTCCATCGTTCCCAGGAAAATGGGACACTATTATTCTCAAGTCCTGGAGTATGGTATCTTTTGTTTAGAAGAAAATTAACTTTTTATAGAAAATTGATTAGGGTGTCCTTGTTTATGGGTGATACTGTGCCAGGATTTTATTATTTCAAGTAGCACAGTATATAATCAAAACAGATATTATTAGGTATTATTTGAAAAATAAAATTGCAACACTTATGTAACAAAAAAAAAAAATTACACACACACACACATACATATATATATATACACATATAAATGCCCTAAGCTAAAAGAACCAAAAAACATCTGGGTTGTTTTCACACCATCAGAATTATAGAATAGGTATAAAAATTGAATTATATATATGAGAAACTGGAAGTAAATCTGTCAGCATGAAAATGTACAACCCCTCCGCTCGGGCAGGATATGACACAAAGTCAATTTTTAAGCGGAGTTTAACAGGTTTGAATTCAGAGTTTTCCTTCTCCTAGACTAGCTGCCTCACCAAGGCTGAAGAAATCAGTCTGTCCTACTATTTACCCATAGCTGGAGGGAGAATAATTGGATTCATACCTTTCCCAAGGGTATTAGTGCTATGTGAAATGCAATCAGTCTCCTCCACGATTTGAACTCATGTCGTCGTGTCCATTTCTTACGACGATAACCATTACAATTATTTGCCAATGTTAAATGTTTTGTTTTTTAAATGTAAAAACAATTCAAAAGTTAAACATTCATCAGGGCATTTGATTGTTAAAGGAAACAAAAAAATAAAAAAGTTTTAAGTATTCTATTACTGTTGGTAGTATTCTGCTTCAAATCTATGTGATGTAATTAGCTTTTGAAAATGTATTTTAAAAATGCAACATGTTTCCTTAAAAAGAAAAATCAAATGACATCTTATTTTGTTTATATATATATATATATATATATATATATATATATATATATAGGTTTGGGTTGGAGGGTTTTATGGCATATCAACCTTTGTAGGTTATTTAATACCAAATCCATTTTTATGTAAATAATCTGTTCTATTTAAAACAGTTCAGTTTAGCATAAGTACACAGTTTAATTGTCAAAAACATTTCCATTTCAAACTATTCAAGCAGTTATATGTAACAATTCAGTTAAGTGTAAATACAGTTTTAATGTCGAAAAACAGTTCTATTTCAAATAATTCAGTTAAGCATAAGCACGCAGTTTAAATGTGAGTATGGTTTGTCAAAAACATTTCTATTTCAAGCTATTCAGTTTACTCAATTCAGTTTAGCCTAAGTATGCTGTTAGCTCTATTTAACCCATAGATAGGACCCTTATCAGGTGCTACCACTCCGAGCCAGAGTGGACCTGGGAGTGATGGCAATGATGGGGTACTCCGCATGCCTCAAAGCTCCAGCACTGCTGGAACCTCACCATCAGATTGTTTAGTGTCATGTCCAGGACACTTGTTGGGGGGGGGGGTCTTACCCCTCTGCAGAGGTGCAGTCAGTGTATTCTACAGCCCCAGCTGACTGGGCAATATATATATATATATATATATATATATATATATGAAAGAGGTGTACTTATTTTCAACTGTTATATATTTATATTTTTATTTACTGAGTTTCAATGCTACAAAGCTTTGCTAACAAATAATACCTAATATCTGTTTTATATAAGGAACCAAAATCTATGTTACTGTGCTTTCATTATGAGAATTATTTGCACTTTTATAGTGGCAAATCAAGATAGCTACTTTCATGCTACTGGTGAAAAATCAGTGTGAAAGTCTGCTGTATTTGTCTAAAATGAAACCAGCATTGTATTATTTATAATTTGAAGTATGATATTGTTTAAATGTTCTCAGATACAAAAGATGGAGGGTAAAATTTCCCCCTTTTTAAAATTTCTTCATTCACTTTTGTTGCAGTTCTTTTAATAAAACATTCTATTTTTACTTAATTGTTCAGGTTTGGTTTCTTTATTTAATGGCATATCAACCTTCATGGGTTAATTAATGCCAAAGCAATCCTTGTAGAAGAAGAGCAGTCAAACTATTTGACCTATAACTAGAGAGAAATAAGGGGTTTATACCTTTCCCAAGGGTATTAGCCCAAAAGTGAATGCAATAGCATGGTTGGAGTTTGAACTTGCTTACTTTGAGGCCGCAGTTCAGCACTTCAGCCATTATGCCACAGGGACTGCTTGTTTAATTGTTCTGGAAAACACCTTTCATCGATTTTGATATAACCAAGTTTGGCTACTTGATTTTACACCATAGCAAACTTTGTTGGGTTATTTAAGGCCAAAGTCTTTTTTTGCAAGCAATTATATGTTTTTTTAGTAACTAATGTTCATAATCATTT
>CAUZXS010005466.1:0-24594 GCA_963585895.1 Sepioteuthis lessoniana | reverse complement strand
TATATGTATGTGTATATATATATATATATATATATATATATATACGTGTATATATATACACGTATATATACATATATGTGTATATATATATACGTGTACATATATATGTATATACGTGTATATATATGTGTATATATATATATATGTGTATATATATATGTGTGTGTATATATGTGTATATATATATATATAAGTGCATATATATACATACATATATATATATATATATATGTGTATGTATATACATACATATATATATATATATGTGTTTATATATACATATATATATATGTGTTTATATATACATCTATATATATGTGTGTATATATATACATCTATATATATGTGTGTATATATATACATCTATATATATGTGTGTATATATATACATCTATATATATGTATATATATATACATATATATACATATGTGTATATATGTATATATATGTGTATATATACTCACATATATATATGTGTATATATATACATATATATATATATGTGCATATATATACATATATATATGTGTGTATATGTATATATATATAATTTTTATATAAACATATATATATATGTGTATATATATATACATATATATATGTATGTGTATACATATACATATATATATAATTATATATATGTGTATATATATCTACATATATATATATATATATGTATATATATACATATATATATTTGTGTATATATATACATATATATATTTGTATATATATATACATATATATATGTGTATATATATACATATATATATGTGTATATATATACATATATATATATATTTGTATATATATACATATATATATATATATATATATATATAATTATGATAATAATAATAATATTAAAAAAAATGGTATAAAAAAGAATGTAATTCTAAACCCAGGGAAATTTGTCCCATGAATGAACGATGCAATTTTAGTAACGTAATATAAGAAGCTATAATTTGCGCCAAAGAGGATATCACAGTTAAGAAAACTTACATAGGCCTGGCCTCTACTAAAAGGAAGCAGAGTTTCTTAAATCATAAATTTACCTTCTCCCATGAACACCTAAAAAACCATACGGCACTATCAAAACATTTCTGGTTTTTAAAATACAAAGTTTTAACCCCTGAGATTGAATGGTCTATTTTTAGAAAACCAAATACTCCAAATAGTTTTATGGGTCAAATAGTTTGATTTAAAAAAATCATCAAGTACAAATTTAAAAAAGAAAAGAAAATACTTGTAGAAATTTCATTGCTGACAATGCTTTTAAAAATATCAGCTGATAAAATAAATGAATAAAAAGAATTTATCTTATTGAACCAAATTTTTGCTAAGACTTAGACATAAATTTGAGTTTATGTAGATGAAAAATGATATTTTTATACCATTTAATGTACCTGATAAATAATTGATACTTTGTGCAAAAAGGAAACAAATAATTACTTCCTTTCTTCCCAATATGTGGCCTGTTGGATTGAAGCTGTGATTTTCATTAAGGAAAAATATGCAAAGTTTGACTAAAATTTGAACCTGTTCAAATTTCAATGTTAGTTTTTAGAGTTTTTTTAGGCTGCCTAAATAATCATATATCTCGATTTTGATTTACTTATGAATAGGGTGTTTCAAAGAATTTGATATCATTTGAGATGTATATGGTGTTTAAAAAATTTGGTGTCATTTCGTAATGTAATTGCTTGACTAATTCCCATTCAAATGATCTCAATTTTGACAGCATGTGTAGAAAGAGCTCAAAATTCTATGTTTAATGTTTAAATGCCCTTTCTTTTCCATTGAATGGCATTTCTATAGCTGAGAAGAAAAAAAAAACTCACACAGAATTTTGAGTGGTTTCTACAAATGCTGTTAAAATTTGAATGAGAATTGCTCAAGATCATGAAATGATATCAATTTTTCTGAATCACCCTGAATTACAATAATCTTTTTTATTATAGCTAGTCCTACTTTTAATTTTATTTCCATTACATTTTATTGCAAGTTTGTTTTTCAATAATTGTTTATACACAGTGTTGATTGAAAATAAGGAGATGTGGATGTTATCTTTTACCAGAAAACGACTTCTCCATAGTCACCACTCATAGGGGGTGTCCTCATGGTGTAATGGTTAAAGTGATGGATTGTGAAATCATAGTGAGTATGAACTCCAGTTGTGCTATTACATTCACTTTCAAACAAAAACCTTTGGAAAAGTTATGAACCTCCTTATCCTCCCAGCTATGGGTTAAATAGCATCATTGCTGTTCTTCAAGAAGGATGGCTTTGGCATTAAGTAACTTACAAAGGTTGATATGCCATTAAGCAAAGAAATGAAACCAAACCACTAATATGCCAATGACTTAGCTTTTATCTGATAAAATACTCAAATACTCGGCCAAGTCAAAAGTTTGGCAATATTTTGGTACTTGATAGTTTGTAGTGTGTAATATCATGTGACTGAAGCAGTTCGAGCCAAGGAAAGTACTTGCTGTTGGTGGTTGTATTGTGGTAGTTGGTGCATTAATATGTTGCACATTGAATTGATATAAAATTTGTCATAGTTTAATAGTTAGTGCTTTGTTCTGGTTACCTATTACGTGAGTATTTCTTTTATATTTTAGTTGTGTTAAAGATCATTTAGTATTGCAAATAGAATTTCATTTGAGTTTGGTTGGCCTTAAAAAAGTTAAAATCATAAATCTTGAAGCATTGGAATAGGTCATGTAAATATCAGCGTGTGTGTGTGTGTGTGTGTGTGTGTGTATATATATATATATATATATATATATATATACATTTATGCAAAATTCTTATATATGAATATCATTTATATTATAAATGGCTGGAAGCAAGTAGCTTAAATACAGTTATAGAGACAAATAAGACTTAAATTTCAATTGTATTTTTCTTATAAACTAAAAAGAGAAAAAGAGATTTATCCCATAACCTAGTTTGGTTGTAGGTGTTCTACTCAGATAGCATGTCTTGGATAAAAAAAAGCCAGGTGGAGTCCCTCCCTCTCTAGATCTATAACTGATTTGAATTCAGAGTTTTTTTTCTCCTAGACTGGTTACCATACTAATGTTAAAGAGACCAGTATACCCTACTATTTTATAAATAGCTGGAGGGATAACAGTTGAATTCATAGCTTTTATTAGAGTATTAGCAGTATGTACAATGCAAACAGCCTTGTTCAGGATTTGGAACTCTGGTAATCAATTCCATTTCTTATGATGATAATTTTTATGCCATGAGCCCCTCCAAACTCATCATAACAGTATAGAAAGGCAATCTTGCTGAGTACTCTGGTGAAGATGTCAGATTTAACTCAACAGAAATCTTTTAGGGTACAAAAAGTTTATAAAAATTCTGCATTTTATCAATGAAATATGATTTCCTAAGGTTGGTGTTTTCAGGCATATATAGATATTTGAGATATATATATAAAAAAAAATGATAACACCACTACACTTGTAAGCTACTGTGTATGCTTATTTTTGCATGAGTCTGTGTCTATGAATGTGTGTTATTGTATTGATAGTAAACTTGTGCCTTTCATTTCTGTCACTATTTGTTTCTGTTCTTGGTCATAAATGTTCCTTTGTTTTCTTTTTTTAATTTCATGACACAGTTCCACTCATGCAGTGTGGTATGTGTAGTTAAATATTAAGTATTTTTTACTTAATTATGCATAAAATGTGTTTACATGTCCAAGGTTCTAGTATCTAAGAAAAATGTTATTGCTGTTGTTTCTTACCTAAGAGTGAATATATTTCACTTAAAAAAAGTATTATTTATGAATCACTAGCATAAAATTAGGAGGCAAGATTGTTCTTTTGCTGCCTTATAAACATGCCTTTTCATCAGGCAACTACCCATTCTGTTTTCTTTCATTGACTTAAAGAAATGAGAAATTGTACAAAAGTGTTGAATTATTTATATATTAAATAATGAAGTATCCATTTTAGTTTTTTTTGTATGTAGAAATTATGCTATTTGAAGGTCTTTGTGCCATGTGTATGTTTCATTGGTGACTTTGTTGGTCATTTGCTGTGAGTACAATTGCCTCAAAGCAAGCAAGTGATCAAATATAAACTAGATCATGTCACATGATACTATTTTTTTTTATAAAGAACTTATATAAGATACATTAAGTTAGGCAAAAAGAAATGACTGAAAATATCTCTCTGTATAAAAGTCACTATCCTAGTCCATATTTGATGAAAGCCTGGTTGAATTTAAAAATAACTTTATAATATTTCTGATGAAAAGAAAGGCCAAACAAAACTGATGGGAGAGATCTGAGCAGGTTGAAATGTGGTCTGCATATTTTGGTAATTCTGTTTAGAGCTTCTCTTTCTCTTCTGTGGTGAGACTGTAGCCAATGAGTCTCTCTTCCTTCCACTTCTCAAGATTTTCTTTGAATCTATGTATTTCTTCTTCTTTTCTTCATATGTTCACCAGTCACAAATCACTCTCTCAACTGACGAATCTTCAGCCTTTTTATTTGCTCTTAATTTGCATATACGTCTTTTGTCACTTATATCAGACACATTTGGTTTACACATGCATTTTTTGCAAATTGAATATGGTGGACTAAACATGCCAGACATTGTGGCCTCTTTACTACTGGTAAGTGAATAAAGTTTTCATCACAGTGTCTCATGGGATAGATGCAGTATCAATAGCCAATAATCACAAATTTACCCATGAACAATTTTCTTTGAACAAACAGAAATTACCACTGCATTCAGTAAGGGATACAGTCTGATGGATCTCTGAAGATTTCATCAAGAGACTGATGGAATGTCACTTAATGAGGATTTAAACAAATAAATAAATAAACTGAAGTTTCTAGCACTGTCTGGAACATAACCTTAGAGGTAATATTGTGACACAATAAATGTATAAAAAAAACTAAATTGATTTTTTCCCAAAGCAATTGTACATTAATATTATTGTAGGAAATAAAATCAGCAACACAAGTTTAAATCCTGGATAAGGCTGTTTGCATTTTCACATAATGCTAGTATCTTTAAGTAAGACACTAATCTATTTGTTCTCTCCCAGCTATTGATAAATAAAAGGGTAGACTAGGTTCTTTAGCCTTTGCTAGGAAACCAGTCTAGGAGAAGGGAAACTGAATTCAAATCAGTTTTACTCTGCTTAAAAGATTGACTTTGTATTATATCTCAATAACAAGGGATTGCACATTACAGGAAATATCTTTTTGGCACTTCAATGCTTACCTTTTTTCTAGGCTTAAACTTATTGTAACTTTGGTCCAAAGTGTCCCACATAACGTATACTTTAACAAAGGCTTTTAGTGAAAATAATAAAGTTTTTACTTAACATTGATTGTTATTGTGTATCAGTGATGGGATTTTAGTATGTTTGGGATATCCAAGTAAACATGGTAGGCTACATGAAGGTCTAGACTACACTATTTATTAAAACTATGGCATTGATTTCTGTTGTATTAGAGTAGTTTTAAAGGAATAAATAAGTTTTGGAATGTTTTCTCTTTATGTCATTGGATGTTGAAGAAATATTTTTGTAGGCTTGCATAGCCAAAAGTTAGGGGTCATTCATCACATGCAATATATAATAAAAATACCTTTTTGTAGCTAAACATTAGGGGTCATTTATTAGATGAAGTTATTCATTACTTAAGAATTTTCTGTACATTAATATTAGATTTGAGTTTGAATAGTGATTGTTTATGTAAATTTTTGAAACCAAAAAAATGTAGGAGTTATTTTGAAATGACTTTCAGTTGCCTTGTCTATCCTTTCATTTATGTGGGCAAAAAACATTTTGATATTAAAGTTTCTATGATGTTTGTTGGTTTGATGGCATATCAACCTTTGTGGGTTATTTGATATCAAAACCATCTTTGTAGAAAGACAGTAGTGGTACTATTTAATCCATAGCTGGGGTAATAATAGAGTTCATGCCTTTCCCAAAGGTATTTGTCTGAAAGTGAATGTGATATTGTGACTGGAGTTTGGACTCACTGTGATGTTACAGTCCCATACGTTATCCAGTACACCATGAGAATTCCACCTAAAGTTTCTGTCTTATTCTCTTCTGTCAGCAATGGATCATAGTAACCATAGGTTATCTTAGTGTGAACTTTGCATAATATATTTTGCGGTTTAGGGTTAAGTCAATATCCATACAAGAAATCAAGTTTCTGGAACTTTCTTTTTGTTAATTATCCTATGAACATATATACACAAATGCACTAACTTTTGCATAAATAAAAAGACACCACACTTTGCATTGTTACATTAGTGACAATCATTACCATATATACTTCAGGGTGAGCCTTGTGCCAGACATTAGCTAGTTTTGAAGATTGTTAGTGAAACACAACGTACATATTCTTAATTTTGAATTTGGTGCACACATTTTTTTTTTATTCTGTTTCTATCATTTTTTTAGTTGAAAAGTTACTGTGTTTTGAAGTTTTACCATTACCAACTTAGTATATAAAATAGTAATCTGCTCTTTGTCTCACTAGACTACTGCTCAGATTGATTGATTTTAACAGCTTCTCAACCTGTTTGAGCTAGTGTAAGGAAGTGCATTCATTGTATGTTTGTATCTGCTTTTTGTATAGTTGTTTCTTAAAGGTTTTTACACAGTTATATGATATCAATTACTTTCAGCTTATACAAGTAATTTGAACTCAGTTATAGGGTTTCAAGTATTCCTATCTAATTGAAATAATTTGTACACAGTTGTATTGTTTCAAGTATTCCTTTCTAATACAAATAATTTGCACATAGTTATATGGTTTCAAGTATTCCTATATAATACTAACAAATAATTTTAACTAATTTTTTCGATGTTATAATAATAGTCACTTGTTTGTACACAGTTATATAGTTTCAAGTAACTGATAATAATACTTAGTAAACAATTATAACTTCAAGTAACTATTCTTGAAACAAATAATTTACTGTTATATGGTATAAATTATTCTTATCCGATTTATATAGATTTTTAAACAGATCTATTTCACCTATAGATGGAACCCTGAAAATTACTACCCTTTTGGGTAGTAGTGGACATGGGAGTAATGGCAATGAAGGGATACTCCTCAATTCTTGAAGCAGTACTCCGCAAAGCAGCAGCTATACAGGCACTTACCTCCTATCTCTCAAACTATTCAACTAAGGCAAGCAAGACATGCTTGGGTATTGATGGAGAAGTAAGGGCAAACTCATGTGACATTCTCCTATGGACTCCTATGCATGGACACTCCAGTATTGGATGGATGTCAAGAGAGAGTCAAGGAAATCTGTGCTGTTTGCATGGTTTTATTGTGATGGTATTGTAGATTTTACTACAATTAAACTGATTGACTAAGTGAAAGTTTTTTTTTGTCTTGGTTCAAAATTCTTTGGACGAGTCTCCATGTGTAACATTGTGGGACCAAATAGACTTGTGTGGCATTGCCTCACTGAACCGGCACCATCTTGAACATCAATAGGCGTTACACTTTTCAAATACAAGATGGACTTGTTGCTTTTTTAAGTACAAAAAGTTTATTTCTGATCGCAACATTTCATAGCAGTCAGCCATTGGAACATGAGAGCAACAGAGTGAAAAATATTACTTGTGTCATAGAAATGCTAAGAGTCTTGTGCATGCGAGAAGAATGAACAAAAACACCCAACTTCGATTACATCACCCCTCTTGTCCTCCCCATCCCAGAGGGCTCTCAACTGACCATCTCTGCCTCTGAGCTCTGAACTATGAACTGCCCCACTGAAATAAAAATTCTGCTTATACAATATATCTTAATTATTTTGTACTCTGATGATATAAGGACACGTGTTGTTAATGTTCATGTGTGATGTCATCATCCAAGTCAGCCGACATGCCCTCACTTTGTTTACTTTTCAATATCCGGCTTACTTGCAGATTTTAAAACAGAGCTCTTGTTATGACAAGCTGATTGTTGTCTCCTCTTGTGCAACATGTGCACCATATGACCTTCACAACTTGCACTTCCATTCAAAGTTTCTAGCTTCTTACAATTTATCAATTCAAATAAAATACTAGCTTAATATAATTGATTATCATCCTTAATTATATGGTGTAGTAATGTGCCAGAATGCAACATCATTGTGAGTCATGTTATTACATTCACTTTCAGACTAATACTCTTGGGCAAGGTATGAACCTTATCATCCCCTACCACCCAGTTATGAGTTAAATAATACCACTACTGTCCTTCGACAAGGATGGCTTTGACATTAAATGAACCACAATGGTTGATATGCCATTAAACAAAAAAAAAAACAAAATCAAATATATATTTGGAAGCCTCATCCCCCAAAACTCTCAAATTTTGCAGCTGTCTTGCCTGCTGCTCTTCCACTTAGTTAAACTGTAAGTGCTCCATAACATCCTGTTAATAGCTGACAGATGACATTTTTTCTTCTTTTTTTTTTGTTGGGGACGGGTTCACTACCTACTTAATGTACTTTATAATGAATATACATGTCTAGAGTTTAATTGCAATTTCTAATTAGAATGCTCTGCCTGATTTAATAGAGACATTTTTCTCTTTTATATGGATCAAGTCAGGTATTTAATTATCACAGCTGTAATGATTAACCAACTGTAATCATCTTCATCAACTGTGCGCTTTAGTTGTGGATATTGTAGATTTTACAAGTACTATTAAGCACTTACCATATATAATTTATAGTGGGCCTAGTGCCAGACATTGGTTAGTTTTGAAGATTGTGTTGTAACCTATCAAAAGGTTACTGAATGAGAAATGACCAAAACAGTGGTTGGAAATGAAATGGAAATCTTTATAACATTAAGAAAATACAATACTTGCCAGTGGTGTGGAGAAGGTAACCCACTCCTAGTGGTGAACTACTTAGTTAGCATACCTGACATTGGCATAATGGTTTGAGTGTTCGCCAATGGTCTGGGAGACCTGTGTTCAATTATAGGTTGAGTCATACCAAAGACTCAAAAAATGGTACTTGATGCTACCTTGCTTAACACTCAGCATTATAAGGTAAGGATCAAGGGTAAAAAGGAGCAATCCAGGGAAAGGAGTAGTGCCCTCCTCTACACCTTTGTGTAGTAGCTATCGAAAAGGGAGCCTTTGGGTCACCCTTGACTACAGTCGCCAACTTGAGGATTGGGACAGACCTATTAATGTTCATAGGTACAGTACATAACAGTGAAACAGGACATGTATATTCTTAATTTTGAATTTGTTGCACATGTTTTTTGGATTTTGTTTCTATCTTTTTTTAATTGAAAAGTTACAGTGTTTCGAAGTTTTATCCAAAAAAATAACAGTAAAATTTCTGCATGCAAATTTATCAGTGGAATTATGGTGCAATTCTTAAAATGTCTTTCTGGTTGAGATATATGTTAATTTAAAACAAAATACTAATATGATTTCCAGAAAAAGGTTTAGTAATATATTTTTATTACTATTTAGGTTTAGTAATATATTTTTTATTACTATTTCTGGAAAATTTTACCTTTTTATAACCAGATTTTAAGGTAGCATCCCTCAAAAATGCCTATTCTTAAGTAAAAAAAAACACCAAAGGTTTTTTTTGTATATCAAAAAATATCATGAAAGTGCTGAGATAAAACATACCACTCATATATTTTAAAAAAGGACCTATATGCTATAGTTTTCTGAGAATGACACTAAATTGCATCTGATGGTGAGGTTCCATTCCTGGAGCTTTGAGGAATGTGGAATACTTCTGCATTGCTATTAATCCCAGATCCACTCTGATCTGGAGCGGTAGAACCTTTTAGGGTTTCATTCATGGGTCAAATAAATTGTTCAGTCATTTACTCAGGATTATTATTAGTTATTTGAAACCATACAGCTGTGTACACATTATTTGTATTAGAGAAGAATACTTGGTGAATATTGGGTCGAATAATAAATAATTTCTGTTTTTTAAAAGCAAGTTGTAACTACATACTTTAAACTTTCAATGTTTCAAACACAACTGGAAATTACCTGTTAAAGAATGCTTTCATCACTCATTCTTATTTCATTAGTGAAAGAGTGCGCATCATTATTTAATCTAAGATCTCATGCTCCAAAAATGGAGGAATTGAAAGTGCATAATCAACATGTAATATTGTGGAAGTTCAAGAATAACAAAAATGCTACAAAAACAGCTCAGAAAATTTCTAGTGTTTATGAGCAAGGTGTCATTATAACCATCAAGTCCAAAACTGGTTTTCAAAGTTTCATTCTGATGATATGTCATTGAGAGATGAATCCATACTAAAATGCTCATCAGACCTCAATCAAGAGTGTTTAATGGAATTAGTGGAATGTAATTCATGCAAAAGAACTTGAGAATTTGCACTTGAACACATCCCTGTCTACAAGATTGAGATAGGAAAAGTGAACAAGCTGGGAATTTGGTTTCCTCATACTTGGAGAGAAGACTAAGAAAGATCATGTATCCATAGCAACAAGTTTTCTTTCAGAGAAATTACCAGTTTCTCAAGAATATCATTACAGATAATGAAAAATGGGTCTTTTATGACAATATTCAATGCAAAATACAGACAAAGATGTATCTCTGCAGCTTGCCCCCAAAGACTGCTTATGAAAGAAAGGCTATGCTGTATGTGTATAAAGGGATCTCTGCTGTATCATTAATTTTGAGTTTTTAAACTGCAATCAGACACTCAACATAGACTTATACTCTCAACAGCTGTACAATGTGTGCATGAAAATCTAAGAAAATGCCCTGCATTTATCAATAGGAGAAACAGTGTGCTTTGCCATAACACAAGGCCATACTCAGCAGGAATCACTCAGGAAAAAATGTTAGATTTAGGCTGGTCTGTTCTTTCCCATCTGTTTTATTCACCAGACCTTGAACCAAGTGATTCTAATCTTTTTTGTTCTTTACAAAATGCTCTGAATGACAAAAATTTTCTCTTGAAGATCTGATGAAATAGTTTGTGGAAAATGTTTTTAGCTTGAAACCAATTGAATTTTCCTTGAAAGGAATCAATACGTTAACTGACAAATGGCAAAATAGTTATGACTATTCTACTGATTAAAATTGATTTATTGGAAAATTATCTGTGAATAAATTATATTTTACTAAAACAGAAATTATTTATGACTCAACCCAATAGAATTACTAATATTAAATAGTAGTTTTTGAAATAATTTAAAAGTGTGCATATCAACCTTTGTGGCTCATTTAATGTCTAAGCCATCCTTGTAGAAGGACAGTAGTGGTATTATTTAACCCATAACTGGGTGGTAGGGGATAATAAGGCTCATACCTTGCCTAAGAGTATTGAATAGAATTATTTGTGTTAGATAGGAATACTTGAAACTATTTAACTGTGTGTAAACAAATGAGCTCTAACAACTCATTTAAAGATCAAGTTTCCTACAAACTATTCACTTACAACTTATATAAGATTTGTCATTAAATAACCCACAAGGGTTCATATGCCATTAAAGACCAACCATCAAACCTATATGCTATCACTTTAAAGTAATTTCATTCAGTTCTGCCTCAACTATTTGGATAACATAATCAAAGATTTTTGTAAATCACTAATATTTTGTTGCTAAAGTTGATTTCCAGTATAATTATCAGGTATGTAACATCTAGAATTACATTGTTAAAAGAAAAAATCCAAATCAAACTTTATATTTATTTTAGTTTGATATTGCCGTGTGACTTCATCAAAGTCTGGTTTTTAAATGTCATTTTTTTCATTTTTTTCCCTCCTTACATGTGTGTGTTGGTTGGTTGGTTTTTATGGCATATCAACATTTGTAAGTTATTTAATGCCCAAACTATTTTTATGCAAATAGTCAGTTATATTTTAAAAATTCAGTTTAGCATCAATACACAGTTTAATTGTCAAAAACATTTCTATTTCAAGCTATTCAGTTTATTCAAACAGTTCTAATTCAGCCTAGTATAAATATAGATTTTGTTTACACAGTTAAATGTCAAAACTGTTCTATATTACACTAAACTGAATTGCCTAAGTAGAGTTTCAATGTCAAAAACAGTTCCATTTCAAACAATTCAGTTTAGCATAAGCACGCAGTTTAAATGTAAGTACAGTTTAATTGTCCAAAATATTTCTATTCCAAGCTATTCAGTTTAGTCTAACAGTTCTAATTCAAACAGTTCAGTTTAGAATAAGTATGCAGTTCTATTTAACCCATAGATAGGACCCTATCAGGTGCTACTATTCTGGGCCAGAGTGGACCTGGGAGTGATGGCAATGAAGGGGTACTCTGCAATCCCCAAAGCTCCAGCATTAGGTGCAGTCGGTGTATTCTATAGCCCCAACCAACTGGGCAAATGTGTGGGTAAAAAGTCTTATAAATTTTATGTTCATAGGTGTATTTAGAGGTCATAAATGGATTTCTGGTGAAATTCTGGCTCATGAACATGTGCCCATTGTATGATATATGTAACTTTCTGACAAAAAAAAATTATAGTATTAGCTAAGGTAAAAATCAAAATAATAGTAGTGAATTGTATTTTGTAGGCTGATGGAGATCTCAGGTTAATAAGTCCCCAAAATTTACACCCTGTTGACAAGGGCTGTTGAATAGACTGACTGCACCTCTTCAGTGGGATAAGAACCTCCCAATGAAGCCACCTGTTGGCTGTGGGTAGCAACCTGTGATGCTTAAGGATGGAATGTTGGTGGTTGAGTGGTACTTGGTCCAGCAATTGAGTGGTCAAGTTATTTGCAACACATCATTTTGGCCCTTATCGGTCTAGATAGGCAGTTAGACAGGCTTGATCTGATCACTTGGCTGTTTATGTCAGCCCCTAGCATCTATATGTTTTATCCTGACCGTATTTTTCAATGTGCACCTGCAGCAAGCTCCCAACCCTTACCTTTTAGGCACTAGAAGGTGGTGGCTGAGGGTTGATTCCAATGAAAGGATAGGAATTTGACAACTACTAAATTACTTGGTAATTAATGTCTACTAAAAACCTGAAATTGGCAAGGGCTTGAAAACCTATTCTCAGCTCGAGCATATTGGTTGTATATCCCCATCTCAATCAAGGTGAATGGGTTTCCTCCTTGATACATTCCCAAATCTGAATCAGATTTGGAATATTGAGGAAGCAGACTTCCCCAGAGTCATTGAATTTTTGAAGGATGTCTGCCTGGCTAAATTTTTCCCTTTCTTAATAGAAAAGGTTATTGTAACAAGAGTTATCCCTAAATGCATACTGAAAACATGAAATGGAAACTTGCTTTTTGAGGTGAACAGCTGGAGGCAGGCCAAAAACATCCTCAAAAGGAAAAACTTCCACACTACCAAATACAGAGCATATCCCCATGAGAAATTGAATACTTCTAAAGGAGTTATCAGAAATAGGGAGTTGGCCTTGGTTACAACAGAGGAGATGACAGCAGCCCTGGGAAAACAGGGAGTGACAAACATCAAAAAGAATCTTCATTAGAAAAAGCAAAGACCGAATCCAGACCAACACCTACATCCTGACATTTAATCAGCTTCATATTCCCAAAAAGTGAATTTTGGCTATTATCTCAAAAGAGTTGAACAATATGTCTCAGCACCCCTGAGGTGCTTCAAATGCCAAAAATATGGCCACCACAGGGAAGCTTGCAGACGATGAGAGACATGAGCCAAGTACACTAAAAAGGACTGAGACCACATGGAAGAAGATTGCTTAAAAGGAATTAGATGTCCAAACTGCTAACAAGACCATCCAGCTTACTCAAGATCTTGTGACGTCTATAAAAAATAAAATAAAATATTAGAAGTAAAGCACAAGGGGAATATAACTTTCCTGGAAGCAAGGAAAATAGTAGGGGAGAAAACACTTATGCCTCTGTGGCTCAGAAGGTGAATCCAATCAATCAAAACAACAAATACAAAGCTCTGGTTAAAAAGCAGATCCAGTTAGAACCAAATGATTGGCCAAAGTTCCAGAAGCACCTGCAAAAGCTACATTCAGCTGATTTTCAGCTAGCACAAACTCAACAACAAGAAGTCACAAATAAAAAGAAATCCAAGGAAGTAGTCCAAGGAAAAACACACATAGAATTTAACGCTTAAACAGGAAACACACCTCTGAAAAGTGGAAAATCTCACCTTACAAAACAGCTCTTAAATAAGTCTCCTAACCGTCCACTAAAAATTGTCTATGACTGACTAAAAAACTTGTCTCCCAAAAAGTTCCCATTGTACAAACTGGAAAAATACATATGAACACCAAAGTCAACAATGAAAGACCAGGAAGTGCATTCAAACTGCCCTCAGCCAAATTTGATACAGACTCCTCAGTGATAAGAAAGAATAAACAATGCCATGCTCAAGGATTGACAAAATCCCAACAAAGATCCTATTGTATAGAAAATGTGGATAGTGACTGACTGTATAGTGGCCAACCTCAATCTTGAAGATATAATAAATAACTTCAATACTTGAAACTGTTTAACTGTTCAAACAGACATGTTTAATCTCTTTTTAAATTTTACCTACAAACCATCAACTTAAAAAGTAAAAATGAAATTGCCGACAATCTTAGTGGCCAACCTCAATCTTGAAGATATAATAAATAACTTCAATACTTGAAACTGTTTAACTGTGCAAACAGACATGTTTAATCTCTTTTTAAATTTTACCTACAAACCATCAACTTAAAAAGTAAAAATGAAATTGCCGACAAACTTACTACATATCATGTATATCTATTTAAATGTGTGCAAACAAATGAGTGATGCTAAATTGTTACTATTACATAGCAATATTTGAAACCATTTAACTGTGTGTGCAAACTAATGATTAATAGTAAATAGTATGATTTGTACTTGATAGAAATACTTGAAACCGTTAATCTGTGGGAAAAAATGAGCTCAGGCTTGTTTAAAAATGTTATCGGCAAAATGTTTACAAATCATATATATATGTAAAGAGGATATGTTATTAAAATATATATAAAGAGGATTTGGTATTAAATAACCTGAAATGGTTGATATACCATAAAATCCAAACAAAACCAAATCATATATATTTCATCATCATCCTTATCATGTCATGCCGCTAGCACGGATATCCCTGACCCTCTCTCGCCTTTTCTCCTTATCGTTCATCGCCTCTGGCAGGTCTTCAGGGCTACATCCAGTATCTTCACAGAGCTGCTGTATGTAAATTCTAGCTGGTCGTTCTGCTTTTGCTCGGTCATATGTGGGGGTCCATAGGAGTACATCACTTATGAGCTTGTCCCTGCTTCTCCAGCAATGTCCTGCATGTCTGGTTCGTCTAATTTGGATAGTTTTCTTGATGGGAGGCAGGTGACCGTATAGTTGGTGCCTTGTGGGGTGTTGCCGCCAGGACTTATTCAATATTGCTTGCAACATTCTTGTGTAATTGCTGTCTAGCTTCTTCTCCAGTCGTTTTGTTAGCATCCAAGTGGTGCATCCATACAGCAGTATTGATACTACCGCTGCCTGGAAGAAACTGCATTTCATTTTATCAGTCAGGTCTGATTTCCATATGATCGATACCTTATCGATAGCAAATTTGGTATTAACCTACAATGGTTGATATGACATCAAACCAAAGCAAACCAAATCAAATGATATATATTTAACATATATGTATAAAGAGGATTTGGCATAAGGGAAACTACAATGGTTGATATGCCATGAAACCCAAACAAAACTACAAACAATTCACTTACAAATCATATGTATAACTATTATGACACTGCATAAATAATTATCCCAGGACGAGTGTTCATTTTATGTGCATGTGATGTTGGGGGCAGTCTGGCACTTGACCCTCTGCAATAATAAGTCCTAGTCAAGACTCCTATTTCGGGCATATGGTAAACTGGCAAATAATGTGGGGGTTAATTTGGGGCCAGATTGACGCTGGCAAAGGGGGTTTCCAATTCACTTTCACATACCTCACCAAGTCCTTTGTTTTCATACCCCCTCAGATAACGGACAACATGGACTTCAAGGTTAGAAAATATTAACTGTTGTCAAATTTCCAGGATTTTCTAGTAATGTTTTAGGGTGAATAATACATTTAGTGAGAATTAATGATAGCGATACAAAGCTGAAACAGATATGTGCAAAAGAAGGCAACTCAATAAATAACACAACCAAAAGATTTCAACGTAAGGGTGCATTTAAAATAGAACAAAGTTTTAATAGGCGATGACCAAATAAATAATAAGATTTAAGAAAGTTTCTTTTTCTTTTCTCTTTTCTTTTTAAAATACCAGCTATATTAAGCCAGCAGGCAGTATCAAACATAAATGTCTCTCAACAGTCCTTTTCTTCTTTCTCCTTTTTTCTTTCTTTCTTTTTTCTTTTACTTGAGAAAATGCTCAAGTCGCCAGGCTGAAGCATATAACAAAGTCCATTCACTAATTTATTGTTGATGAAACAGAATCCTTTCAGTTTCTCTCTTCCTTTTTTGAATACATATAATTTCAATATTTAAGAAGGGTAGAAGGAAAAACAGTTTAAGTTGTACTTATTTTTGACAAGGCTTAATTTTCAGGTTCCTTTCTTTTATGGGTGAGTGGCATCCCCAGAATCTGGCTGAATGTTAGCACGTCTTTCTAATGCTGACTTCTGTCCAGAGATTCTGTTCTACTCTTTTTACAGGAGATTCCCCGGAGTTGGCTAAATTAGCGTCTGTCTTTTGCCAATGTCTGTCCAGAACTAAACTTTCTTTTCTAAATTTTCTTCAACGAAAACAATGGCGTTTGGTCTATGGGCCAATCATTTGATTTTTTTCCTTCTCCCACCATTCCATCCGGTTATGATACTAGAGTGACCTGGATTTCTTTCTTTGTCCAACAGATTACAGGTCATGGAGTGTGGGTAGCTTTGACCTTCATTCTCCGATCAGTCTTAGTGATTGTTGATTCAAACATATAAGGGTAGGGGAATTGACCTCTCTTTCCCTCTCTCGGTAGCATACCACGTCAAACTATTTTACTGTGTGCAAACAAATGGCTGTTGTTAAATTGAATTGTTAGTTTTTTATAACAATACTTGAAACCATTTGTTGGCAGACAAATGAGCTCTGGCTTGTTTAAAATGTTATCTACAAAATATACATTTACAAATAATAGTTTTAATATATGTATTAACAGGATTTGGCTCTAAATAACCCACAAAGGTTGATATGCCATAAAACCCAACCAACCAACCCAAATATTCACTCCGAATTGTTAATGGTGTAGTGGATACTGGCATTTGGTTGAAAAGTGAAATTATCTGGAGGTTGTTGGTTCAATCCCAACTACAGGTATATAACAAGTAATACTATAGCTTAACACTTGTACCGAGCCATTGTTAATGGAATTAGAACAATCTTACCCTGTGGATTAAAGGGTTCAGTTCAAAGTTTTGTGAGGGCTCCCGAGTTCGACATGAAACACCTAAAGAAGGCTGAAGGACACATCAGTCAAAACATTATGAGTATCACAATGAAGATGAAGACAATAGTCTAAGTGATAAAAAAACTCATTTTATGGTTTATCATTTTATTTTACAATTTTGCTATGTTCAATCCAAATGTCAATGAAACAGCTAATTTATCCCACTGTGTACTCATTTGTGCATAGTTCAACTTTTAAGGGCATATTTTTTGGCTTAAAGATTAGTTTTCTCCTGTTATCTTTGTATATTTTGAGTCCACTTCCATCATAACCTCAGTTGTCTTTATATTAATTATGTCTTACCAGGAAACTCAATCATCTTATCTCTATTTTACAACACTTGTTATTTGTTGGGCACCATTCTGTTAAACTTTTCCACCATCTGTTATCATTTCTTCCAGTTATATATCCTGCTCACTTCTATATTTGTTATCTAATAATTATAATTTTGAAAGCATTTTCAACCCAACTGTTGTATATCCTTGAGTCTATATTTATTCACCCCATACACCACAAACAGGATGTGACACAAGGTCAATTTTTCAATAGAGTTTTGAATTCAGAATTTTCCTTCTTGTCTCACCAAGTCTAGAGAATTCAGCTTACGCTACTATTTTTCTATAGTTGGCAGGGAGAAGAGATGGTTTTTGTCTTTTCTAAAGATATGAACTCAAAGAGAAACACAAACATCCTCATCTAGGATTTGAACTCTTGCCAATTCCATTTTTTACCACTATAACGGTTATGCTATATCTGCTCCTTGCATAACCTTGAGTATAAATTGAGGTAAGATTTAATCTTAGGTAGAAATTGGTATCTATCTATCTATCTATTCATGAATAATAAAGTTAAAATTCAAATATGAAAAAAAAATGTAAGTAAAGTTGGCAACCTTAGTTGAGAATGACCTGAAGCTCCCCCTTTTCAATAACTACCACACTGAGGTGTAGGGGAGGGTGCTACTCCATTCCCTTGATTGTTCCATTTTACCCTTGATCCTTACCCTATAATATTGAGTGTTAAGCAGGGAGGCATCAAGTACCATTTTTTGAGTTTTGGTATGAGTCAACCTGGGATTGAATCCCAGTCTCCTGGACCATTGGCAAACACTCTACTCATTAGGCCACAAATATAATCGGAAAGATTGGGAATAATTTTTGCTTTAAAACATGAATTTCATAATTTTTTAATGATAAATCAAGAGTTGATCTATACACAAGTATATACGATATGTTTATTTTCCCATATCAGAGAAATTTAATTTTAAATTGAGTTCAATAAGAAACCCGTATCTCTGAAGGAGAAACCCCAAAGAGTAAAATGGTAGAGTTTACATGGAAATAACTTTTATGCTATGCTATTAGTTCTGTCGTTTCAGATCAACTTTTAACATAAATTTCATCATGGAAAATCAAAACATTTCAACTTTTTCTCCTAAATGGTCAGCCTTGTATATGATTTTATTGGAATTCTAGATTAGTTGTCAGATTTTTATAGTTTTGCAATGAATATGCAAAATAAAAAAAGATGTGCCTAATGTAAGAAATTTGAAATAAGATATAGAGCCTCACATTTCAGTATTTTTTTTTCTAATTTGTCCCTAACAGATTAAAATTTTCAGAATCAGTAGAAAAGGATGTTAAATGAATTATATTAGTTACCAACATCTACTATGGTAAAGGTTCTCTGGCTAGCTTCTAAATGTAAAGACCTAGTATTTGTTTTTTTTTTTAAACAAACACCCCCACCACATTTTTTTTGTCTTTTTTGGCTCTCATACTTTAAGATAATTGATGTTAGTTTTTGGTGGAGACTAATAAAACTGAATGTAAAACTTTTATATCTTCTATTATTCTTTAATAGAGATTTCAGATAAAGAGAAAAATCTATTCAACCAGGTTTTTGTTTTCTTTAAAACCGCTAATTATAAAGAGAAAAATAACCAATTATAAAGAGAAAAATACATTTTAAAACTAAAATCTGCTTGATTTTATTCTGAAACTAAACAAAAATATGTAAACATTCAATCTGTATAAAAAAAAAACTGTTTAAAAAAAATTTAACCCAAACCAAATCACAGCTTTAAAAACAAAAATAATATTCCTTTGGTGAATTGTACAAGTGTTATTCAATAAATAAGGTAAATTTTGCTATATAATGATTCACATTTCACCTGGGAAAAAAATTTTTGCTTCATTTTTCAATATGATCTCCATTCTTTAATATTCATTTTTCCTATTGAAAAACAAGCTTTTGTATTCCTTCCGAATAGAAATCTTTGGATTGAATTTTTAGTCATTTGCTCACATTGCTCTTCACTTCATCATCACTTGAAAACTTTGTTCCACTCAAAAATTCTTTGAGGGGACCAAAGGAGAAATTAGAAAGGGCCAGATCTAGACTATAAGGAGGATGTGGCAGCTGTTCCCAACCAAACTGACTGATGATTTTCACTGTTCTTGTTGCAGTATGTGGCCATGCTTTGTCCTGGTGAAAACCAATCAAAACTGACCTTTGATAAAGCAAGGTCATTTTGTGTGCTGCACCCACAGAAATTCACAGTTGTTCAGAAAGTTCCTCTATGATTACAAGGCCAAGTCAATTCTCCTTATTTATGTTTGTTAAACCTTTCACAATCATTGGTGAATCACAATCTCAAATATGGAGTTCTACTCTTATGAGTTGGTTTCTTTCTCTTTCTTCATTGGATTGCACTGTTATTTTCTTTTCTTATTTAATATGTCAACTCTTTCACTACCAAGTTAGATTCATATTATTTAGCAATAATTTATTTATTAAAAGTTTTTATGCTGCTAGCATTTACAGATAAATGTCAACTTTAACCCTTTCACTACCAAGTTTTTTTAAAAAAAGTTTTAGATATGCAAAATAATACTTTGAGTGCAACATTTGAAGAGTTAAAATGAAATTTGATAGAAACACCTGGGGTAGTGAAGTGGTTTTTGTCAGACACAGTTAGTGAGGTATTTTTGTAAACTGTTATTGAGTTCTATCCTTGTTAATGGTTTCACAAAATTGGCTGTTCAATTTTTCCACTTTTTTTCTCAGCATGACTAGAAATTTTCAAGTTAAATATATTTACTAAAATGGGCTCTTATCAGTGCAAGTCTAAAACTTTCAATCTTATATTCATGATTCTAAAAATAAACTAGTTGAATTGTATGCTTTGATTATTAGATATAGGGTTGGTTTGGTTTCTTTGGCTAATGGCGCATCAACCTTCATGGGTTATTTAATGCCAAAGGGGTGGCAGTTAGCTGGGGCTATAGAATACACAGATTGCATCTCTGCAGAGGGGTAAGACTCCCCTAATGAGTGTCCTGGATATGACACTAAATAATCTGTTGGTGAGGCTCCAGTAATGCCGGAGCTTTGAGGAATGCGGAGTACCCTTTTATTGCCTCCATTCCCAGGTTCACTCTGACCTGGAGTGGTAGCACCTGATGGGTCCTATCTATCAGTCAAATAGAACTAAACTGTGTACTTATGCTAAACTTATATGTTTGAAATAGAACTGTTTTTGACATTTAAACTGTGTACTTATGTTAAACTAAATTGGTTGAAATAGAACTGTTTATGTGTATGAAAATGAATTTGGCATTAGATAACCTACAAAGATTGATGTGCTATAAAATCAAACCAAACCTAATGCCAAAGGCATCCATGTAGAAGAACAACAGTAATACTATATCACTCATAGCTGGGAGGATAAGGGGTGCATACCTTTTGCGAGGGTATTAGTCCAAAAGGGAATGTAATAGTGTGGATGGAATTTGAACTCACTTATTTTGGAGCTGTAGTCTAGCACTTTAACCATTATGCCATGGGTTTGGTTGCTCTGTTGGCATGACTGTATCCTCTGCAAAGGGGGAAGACTATCCTTTCCCTCCTCCAAAAAATCTACATCTGATGGTGTGGCTCCACTTCTGAAGATCTGGGAAGTGTGGAGTGCCTTTTTTATTGTCATTACTCTCTGATTCACTTTGATGCAGAATGATAGTACCTATCAGGGTCCCATCTCGAGTCAAATAGATCTGTTAGGGTCCCATCTAGGGTCAAATAGATCTGTCTAGAAATGATCTGTATTTGATAGGACTATGTGCCAAACAAAAAGCACTTTAGAAACAACTGCACAAAAAACTTAGATTTGAATGTACAATGAAAGTGATTCTCTAAGCCAGGTATAAAATAATCCTAAATGGGTTGACATGCCATTAAAATCAATCATAGCTTAGTTTGGCATAAGGTCAAGTTTATGGGACTCCTAGTGGGGATTGAACTCGTTAGAATAGTTTGTTAACCACTAAACCCACTTAAACAACTATCATATCTTTAAAATATCTTGAATTTATAAGAAACTCAAAATACCTGTTTAAAATGATCATCAAGATCCATTGAATGAACAATGAAAGTGATTCCCTAACCCAGGTATAAAATAATCCTACATAAGTTGACATGCCATTAAAATCAATCATAGCTTAGCTTGGCATAAGGTCAAGTGTAAAATGATCATCAAGATCCATTGATACAAAAGATATGTTTCATTTAATTGTTACTGTCATAGGAAATAGAAAGAGTGACCTGAATTCAAATTTTGCACAAGGTTGTGTTTTACTTCCTGCTAATGCCCTTGAGGAAAAACATGAATCTATCTATTCTCTTCCTAGCTATGGGTAAGTAGTAGGGCAAACTGGGCTCTTTAGACTTGGTAAAGCAGCTGGTCTAAGAGAGGAAAAACTCTGATTTCAAAACAGCTGTACTCTACTTCAAAAAAATTGACCTTGTGTCGCATCCTGCTCATGGAAGAGGGGTTGGGTAAATAGAGACATTAATATATTAGCTCTTAAAACATTGATATTGGAACTAAATATGAAGTTAGTGAAGTCTGCTGGGGATGTAGAATACACTGACTGCATCTCTGCAGAGGAGTAAAACCTACCTAACAAATGTCCAGGATATGACACTAAACTATTCGATGGTGGAGCTCCAGTACTGGAGGTATGTGTAATATGGAGTACCTTTTCATTGTCATTACTCCTAGGTTCTCTCTGACTTAGAGTGGTACTACCTGATAGGTCCCATCTATGGGTCAAATAGAACTGGTTGACCAAGAACTGTTTAACCATTTAACTGTGTGCAAACAAATGACTTATAAAAATGCTTTAAACTGTTTAGCTGTGTGCTAAAATTGAATTATTAGTATTATATAATAATACTTGGAAACATTTGACTGTGCAATAGTGTTGAGAATTATTTGAGTTAAATAGCAATACTTGAAACCGTCTGTGTGCAAACAAATTAGCACAAACTTTTTAAAGATAAAATTAGCAAGAAACTGTTCACTTACAAATCCTATCTGTATAACCTTTTAACTATGTGCAAAGAAATGACTGATGTTAAGTTATTAGTGTTACATAGCAATAGTTGAAACTATTTAACTGTGTGCAAACAAATAATTAATAGTAAATAGAATTATTTGTGTTAAATAGGAATACTGGAAACTATTTAACTGTGTTCAAAGAAATGAGCTTTGGCTTGTTTAAAAATGTTATCTACAAACTATTTGTTCACAAATCATATATTCAATATATACATATACAGGATTTGGCATTAAATAACATAATACAATGGATTATATACCATAAAACCCAACTAACCTAAATATGATGTGTTTACCTGTTTAAAATGATTGTGAAGATACATTTTTGTACAGTATATAAGTGAAAACAATAGTTGTTAAACTGACTTTGGCGATAAAGTAACCTAACAAGAGTTGACAACCAAGCAACTCTCATATTTCCTAACCTGCATTATTGCACATCCAGTTTTTGGCTTTATTTTCCCCACACTGATTTCTTACCTTTATTTCATTCATAACATGTTTTTCTTTATCCAAGTTTTCTCATATTCTGTGTTGTTAGGGATTGAAATAACAACTCCAGGTTTAAAACCCACATTGATTTATTTGGAATTGTATCCTCATCTTGGTTGTTATCCTTACAATATTTTATTCCCTCTTACCTTCGTTGCTATTACTCCCAAGTTCACTCTGACTCGGAGTGGTTGTAACTGTTCCATCAATGGATCAAATAGAACTGTTTAACCATTTAACTGTGTGTATGAACAAATGAGGTTAAACTAAATTGTCAATGTTACATTGCAATGATTGAAATCATTTAACTTTTAGCAAATAGAACTATTGGTGTTAGATACAGTGTGCAAAAAAAATATATGTTAAATTGATTTTTTAGTGGGGGTGTCTTCATGGTGTAATGGTTAAAATGATGGACTGCAGAATTGTAGTAAGCAAGTTAGAACTCCTAGCCGTGCTATCATGTTCAGTTTCGGACAAATAACCTTGGGAAAGGTATGAATGCCCCTTATCTTTCCATCTATGGGTTAAATAGTACTACTACTGTTCTTCTAGAAGGATGGCTTTGGTATTAAATAAGCAACAAAGGTTGATATGCCATTAAACTGAAATTGAATTGTTAGTGCTACATAGCAATACTTGGAACCATTTAACTGTGTGCAAATAAATGAATAATGTTGAAAAGAATTATTAGTGTTGAATAGCAATACTTGAACCCCTTTAACTGTGTGCAAAAATGAATTATTGGTATTACATAGCAATACTTGGAACCATTTTACTGTGTGCACATGAGTGAATAATGTTGAATCAAATAATTAGTGTTTAATATTGATACATGAAACCATTTGATCGTGTGAAACCAAGCTCTAACTTTTAGAAATGGAATTACCTCTAAACTATCAACTTACAAATCATCTATAACCATTTAACTGTGTTCAAACAAATAAGCTCTGGCTCAGTTAATAATATTATCTACAAAGTATGCGTTTACTAATCATATAATGAATACATATAATATATATATGTATAGACAGGATTACAAAAAATAATAGGGAGAATTATTGGTGTTAGGTAGTAATTCTTGAAACCATTTAACTGTGTGCAAACAAATAATAGATATTGAATAGAATTATTTGTGCTGGAAAGGAATATAAAAATTAAAACAATAAAAAACATGAAATTATGAAAAAATAATGATCGATAAATAAGATGTATCAGTTTATGCATGC
>CAUZXS010005465.1:50000-54004 GCA_963585895.1 Sepioteuthis lessoniana | reverse complement strand
ACAAGGCCGAATGAATGGGGTACCCAATGAGACACATATATATATATATATATATATATAGTCATTAAAACACTGACCGTTTTTTTGTATAGCAATGTTATTGCTGTTGTTTCTTTATATGTATATTTAAATGATAGCTCCTTGAATAACTAATACGTAAAATGTATTCCCGATGTTAACGATTATAAAAAAACATATTTCGGTTCAAACCTCAACTGAAAAGTTAGTTGATGATCAGGAGTAATATATCTATAACGGCGTATATCTATTGATTTTATTGTTATTAATGGTATATTTTGCCCTGCATGAGATTTTTTTTATAGATCTTCATATATATTAAGTAGTCGAGCATTGAGAACCCTATTTGGGTTTCTCTTCTTAAGTCTATTCACAGATTAATTTATATATATATATATATATATATATATATATATATATATATATATATATATATATATATATAAAGAGTTGCCGGCAGGGGAATGCAGAATAAATAAATCTGCTACTCGGCCCCAAATTGGGAAACTTTTGGAATTCGCCACATTCGGTTTGCTGGTTTTTATAAGGAGTGATAACGGTTCAGGAGTTGTCGATGATGGGATCGGCTCTTCATGATATCTAACGAAATCTGACACATCATTCTAGCTCTTTATCATCGTGCTTCAAATAGACAAGCTAACACTACTGTCTATAAGGAGACACTTCAATGATTATAGAATGGAAACAAACTCAAGTTGAAGTCAACAGAATCTTTTTTTTCTGGGGAGAAATTCAATGTCAGCCAAAGCAAGGATATTATTAAAGAAGATTTTATGGATTAACTGGTTGATTTTAACAGTATGCCAATGTGTCTCTGGTAATTTGAAGCATAAAGGTTAAGACCGTATGTCCAAAAACCCAATTCTTTCTTCTTACTGGAATACCTCCTATTTGTTTCAGGTTTGGTTGGTTTCTTTGTTTAATGGCTTATCAACCTTTGTAGGTTATTTAAAGCCAGAGCTATTCTCCTAAAAGAACAGTAGTGGTACTATTTAACCCATATTTGGGAGGATAAAGGGGTTCATACCTTTCCCAAAGGTATTTGCCCGAAAGTGAACGTAATAGCGCGACTGGAGAACGAACTCACTCGCTTACTACGATTCCGCAGTCCATCGTTTTAACCATTACACCACGAGGACACCCCACTATTTGTTTCAGGGTAGAGAATATTAATTTTTTAAAACCAATTCGCTTACCATTGATCTACTTCATATTGTTCTTCCAGATTCCATTCAGCAAGCGTGTTACTCAGTGATTCAGAGACTTTTTAAAAATAAAAACGGCGCCAGTTAGCAGTATGGTCACCGTTGATCAGGAAAGAGGAAAAATGAGAACTAACAAAAGAAATATATTTAAAAGTAAATGTTGCACACGCAGCACTTCCGGCTTTAACTAATGCAGTTTTGAGAAGATTTTTCTCTGATTTCGTTTATTATAGCAATGCTTACAGCGTAAAAAAAAATCAAAAACCTCTCCCTATAAAGTATACATATTCAGCTTGCCACTCGTGGACAACATGGCATCACGTGGTATTTGAATGCGTGTTTCAGTATAATTATTTTCAACACCATCGAAGATAGACTAGTCAATGGCTGAAACACAATGTTAAAGATAATAACTCAAATAGATTTTGTCGGAGTTTCACTTACGTTCTTAATGGCTTTAGTATTTATTCAACATCAGTCACGAAAATAATAAAGATTCTTTTCTGCTTTACGATAGTCAGTGTTAAAGTTCTATACGAATTTTTCCTCTTTTATGTTATATAAGAATATATTTCAAAGTCTACTTATACAATTCGTATCGCATTCGAAAAATATTTCAATCTAATATCTTGGTCTATCATGAATTTTTTTATAAACAAATGAATACTGCCATTTTTAAAAGTATTTAATTGACACTTGTTGAGAGCGATAAAACAAAACGTTGAGGTTATCCGTTTCGTAGTTTTAAAGGAAAATCATATTCCAATGCTTATCTGAAATTAGTACGAATGTAATTATCTTTTTAAAAAGAGTCCTTTGTCAGAGTTTGGTGAAGATTGATCCCTATAAAAAATATAAGGTTTCGACATTTTCATTATATAGCGTTTAGGAGTATTGAGTGCATATAGAGTGCCATGAATATAATGCTAGTTTCAAGGCGGACATTTTTACTGCTACAAAGATATTTCCAAAAAATAGAAGAAAAGTTTTGACCCTTTGTTTTTTTTTTATTAAGATTTCTTGTAAATAAATGATGGTTTTATTTTTCTGCTCGTCTTGTGTCTAATCCGTAGTGAGTTAGCAATTTAATACACGAATCTGAATTGTAAAAATCTCCCGTTACTGAAGATTCTCCATATATATATATATATATATATATATATATATATATAAATGAATAAGCTATGACAGATATACCTCCCACATTTTAATCTGTCACTAAGTAGTACAAGAGAACTTAGGCAAAGGAAAAAAACTATTGGACGCAGAATAACATCATATTGACGTGACATCAAATGAACACGAAATCTCTCCGTGTAGCAATTGCATATATATATATATATATATATATATATATATATATATATATATATATATATATATATATATATATATAACGTTTTAAGCTTCTCAAATGTATCAAGAAGCAAATGTTTCTGAGCATTGACACTTTCTTTCTCTTCCGCATATCCATGCCATATTTTAATTTATTTGTTAATGTGTTTAATCCTTTGAAAAACAGATATGCAGAAAGTGAAATGCCACACGCATTTTGATTGAACCGTTACTTTTTCTCTCGTTACCGTGGTTAAAATGTTCACAATGGCAGCAATTTTTCAGTCAGTCGTTTGTTTCATCTCAGGTTTTTAAGGATTTTTTTTAAGACGAGCTAAATCATCTTTGTTATTTTGTTCTGTGAATTTAAGTGAATAAACTCACAAAACTTCCACAGATGTAGGTAGCACTTATGTGTCCTTTTTTTATTTTACTGTACAAATATACCTTTCGAGGCACATATTAGACACAACTAAAAATTGTGAAAATACGTGGTGTATTCAATAAGTTTCCAGACTTTTCTGTACAGGCATTTAAAATAGTCGTAGACTCTTGAAAATTCAGTATGTTATTGCTATACATGTTTTGAGATGAGTGACCAGTTTTTTTTTGTTTCAGATTCAAATGAACAGGTACAGAAGGAATTGGAATACACCCTACAAAAGCCTGATTGTCACAGCTAGTGAGTTTCAAAATAAAATCTGACACTTTAGAAGAACGATATGCAATAAAATTCTGTTTTAAACTTGGAAAAAAAATGCCACAGAAATGTATGGGATGCTTCAGACTGCTTTTGGACCATCTTGCATGAATGGAACATCAGTTTTTGAGTGGCATAAGAGATAAAAGGAAGGCAGAGAGTCTGTGAGGGATGATGAGAGGTGTGGGAGGAGTAAAGAAGTCAATACACCAGAATTGATTGGCAAATGGGTTAGGGTTAGGTTACTATGTTGAGGTTTTATGGGAGTTCAGGAAGAGATTCTGTCGGAAGAGGCCAGCACTCTTCAAATCGGGTCGGTAGCATTTCCACCAGGACAATGCACCAGTCCACAACTCCATCCTTATCACAGACTATTTGACCAAGATGGGCATCAAGACAGTTCCTCACCCTCCCTGTAGTCCAGACCTTGCTCCCTGTGTCTTTTGGTTATTCCCTAAGCAAAGAGGTTTTCGTTATGAGACAACTGAGGAGATCAAAGAAGCTGTGAGGAATGTCATTGACACGCTCACACAAGAGGACTTCCATGGGACCTTCCAGAAGTTGTTGGAACGCAACAATTGCATTGCAGCCGGAGGAGATTACTTCAAATGGACTAGAGTTTCATGTGCGTACTATCAATAAAAGTGCCCATACGAAAAAAGTCTGGAAACTTATTTAATGATCCTCGTATATGTAAAGCATTTCAGTACAATATTTGCTGTTTT
>CAUZXS010005465.1:37500-45000 GCA_963585895.1 Sepioteuthis lessoniana | reverse complement strand
ATTTTATTAACGGGCTAGCGGGATTCTGTAGAGCTCAGCTTGAAGGCATCTGTTATCTCCTATCCAAGAACTCTATGTCTGTTTCTTCGCCCGGAGTTTTGGCACCGGATCGGCACGTCCTTTCATGGTGACCTCCGTCCTAAAAACTGAATTCTTTATCCCTATTTCCTCTGACGAAAGGGCTACTACTTCCGGCTTTAGGGTTCTGGCCAATCATTTGGCCTCTTTCTTCTTCCTTCACCTCCCCCTGTCATGCCATTCATTCGGGCTACTATACTGACCTCTGTATCCCCTTCTCTATCCACCCGGTCACAGAATGTAGTCAGCTCTTGGCTTTCATTCTTACCTGGACTCCCAACTTCCTTCAACAGGCAGGCTGAGGAGTTGACCTACATTCCTTATTCCTCTTTTAACGGTCAATCTTTGGGGCCAATTAATTCAAACATGGAGGGGTAGGGGAAATTGATCTTACCTCTCTCCACTCAGTGGCAGACCACGTGACAATATATATATATATATATATATATATATATGATGGTATATGAATATAATAATATGAAAATCAAAATATCAATGGATGCATTTAATCACATATATCACACCTAAATAAATTCATCCTCGGATATTTCCCCTCCCTAATATATATATATATATATATATATATATATATATATATATATAAGTGTATGTGTGTGCATGTGTGTGCGTGTGTGTTAATCATAGTAACCTTGGTTTAAAGACAATTATTCTTTAAATAAAACTATAACCCATTTATTATCTATTAAAGCTTGACGGCAATTACACAAGAATGCGGGAGGCAACAACCCAGAAAACAGAAGCTGTATGGCCACATATCACCGTTCACGAAAACTAAACAAGTTAGACGAACCAGATATGCGGGACACTGCTGGAGAATAAAGGTCTAACTCATAAGCCATATACTACCGTAGACTCCTTCACATGGACGAGCAAATGCAGGACGACCAGCCAGAACCTATATAAAACAGCTCTGTGCCGATGGACGATAGAGACGGGTGGCGAGAGAGTCTCAGTGAGATCCATGCTGGCAGCGTGACATGATGATATAGATATAGTTATAGATATATAGATATATAAGATAGAGAAAATAGAAATAAATCTGATGGAATATGAATGTAAAAAGTATGAAAAACAAAATATCCGTGGATGCATTTAGCGACATATATCCCGCATAAATAAACGTATTCTCTGATATTTTCATATATATATATATATAGTGGGGAGTTTGTGTGAGTATATATATATGTGTGTGTGTGTGTGTTATATCAAGATATAAAGGAGAAGAACCGTTTGTAAATTATAAACCTGATAAACGTATGCATAATTGACAAGCATTCTTTTTTTTATCGAGATTTATTACTATACAAACCTTAGCTGATCGAGGTATGTACCATCCAATTAAACTGGGACCCGCCATCGAAACCTTCGTTAACCATATCACAATTGTCAGCGTCCTATTTATTTAATAAGTAATGTTGTAGGCAATAAGTATCGTGCATGCACTGTCAGTTCAACAGCTTAAAAATGAAATGAGGCTTTTATTTGGCCGGTTTGAAAATATGGTGACATATGGTGATATATCGCTGACTTGAAATAGGTTAGACACACTAGTTTGTTAACTTTTCACCAGAAGAACATGACTATAGCCATTTACTCAGTAGATAAGGTATTTTAAATAGTAAAATTCCTAATTCAGCTTCTTAATTATTTCGATTATGGACTTTGTACATAATTAGGAGCTAATCAAGTCTCCCAACAATCAGCGTGGCACTTTTCAATAGCATAATTCCTAATTCTTATTCTAACTAATTTCGAACTTGGATTTTGTCAACAATTAGTAGCGAATCAAGTCTCTCAACAATCCACCTGGCCAGCACGGCTTTGATTATTCTAAAAGAATCACCAGAATTGGGTGGACCCCTTAAAACATGTGCTTGACTCTGGCAATAAACCACATCTAGTGATTATGCTCCATTTCCAGAGGTCTGGAATTCATGGAGTACACCATTCATAGCAATTACTTTGAAGTTCTCTTAGATTTGGTGTTGTACATTTTTATACCATATGAATCTATTTGCAAATTAATCTTATCCGAGAAGAATACTTGTTGTCACATAACATTGAGCAATTTTTAAAATATGATAGAAGAACAAAATCACTCAAGAAACTACGTAAAAATGTATATATGAATAATGTACATAATTATTTGCTCAGTCGGCTTGGGCACCAGAAAACAACGACTGCTTCTCTGCAGAGGGTTAAGGCATCCCCAACAAATGGCCCAGTCAGCTAGTGCTGCAGAATACACCGATTGCTTCTCTGCAGAGGGCTAATACCTCCCCAGGAAGTGGCCTCGTCAGGTTGTGCTACAGAATACACTAACTGCTTCTCTGTGGAGGGGTTAGACACCCCCGATGAGTGTCCTGGATTTAATACAAAACAATCTGATAGTGAGGCTCCAGTAATCCAGGAGCTTTCTAGAATGTTAAGTACCCCTTTATTGCCATCGATCCCTGGTCCACTCGGTTCGGAATGGTACCACCTAATAGAGTTCTATCAATGGGTTAAATAGAATTAAGTAGTGTATTTATATAAATAAATAGAAATGTTTTTACATTCAACTGTTTAAAAAACTGTATACTTATGCTAAAAGGAATTGTTTGAACAAGAACTGTTTTTGACATTTAAACTGTGTGTAAGCAAAAAACTGTACTCATGCTAAAATGAGTTGTTTGAACTAGAACTGTTTTTAACATTTAAACTGTGTGTAAACAAAAAAAAATGTTCTTTTGCTAAAAGGAATTGTTCGAAAGAGAACTGTTTCTTACATTTATACTCTGTGTAAACACAAAATCTGTACTTATGCTAAAGTGAATTGTTTGAAATAGAACTGTTTATATGCATAAAATGGATTTGACATTATAACCCACAAAGGTTGATATGTTGTAAAAATAAACCAAACAAATCCAAACTAAATAAATGTACATAACTATCAAACCTCATGGCATAAAATAATCTCAGATAGGGCTACAATTCGTTCAAACAACTCGGTTACTCATCCTTCAACAATGATGTACTCCTAGCTGAAAATCGCTGTTAAAATAGAATAAAAATTAAAGAAAATGATATGAAATATAAACTTTACATAAGTTGTATCTGAAATATCACAAATTATTGAAATGTGAAACGTCTGATACGTATTTTCAAGCACATTTTTTTATATTTTCTCGTTTATATATATATATACATACATATATATATATATATATATATATATATATATATATATATAAAGCAAACAAAACAGTAAGAAACGCTGATTATTTCTTATAAAAATTGTATGATATAAACAGAGAAAAATATTTGTGGTTGCTTTTGAAGCATAATGACATCAAATGAGGTAATATATATATATATATATATATATATATATATATATATATATATATATATATATATATATATTCCGGGCAATATTTGTTATTGTAGACCTAAGTCGCATTAAATATTAAAGCAGTAATAAGCAGATAAGAAAAATAATGGAATTTTGACTTTCTACGAGTAAAACCTACATTTGATTACCTGATTTATATAACTTAAAATAATATAAGGCAACTGGCACCTTAATTCTAAACTGGTTTTTCGAGTTAGCCTAATCGAATTGCTTAGACATGTGATTGGCCTTTAATATGGCCCGAACATAAAATTTTGCCCTGTTTACAAACATAAATTCAGATTTTTGACATGTAAATTCTGTTTGAACAGTGGTCACTATAAAATTTTTAAAAAAGTTGGGGGCCATAGTAGAAGGTGACCCGAAGGCTTTACTTTTCAATTGCTACTACACCGAGGTATAGGAGAAGACACAACACTATTCCCTGGATTGGTCCACTTTACCCTTGACACTTACCTTATAATACTGAGTGTTAATCAAGGTGACATCAAGTGCTATTTTTGAGTCTTTGGTATGATTGGACCTGCGATTGAACCCCGGTCTCCCGGACTATTCAAATTATTAGGCCAATGGCTTCACAATTAGAAAGTTTTTAGCTGCAGTTGTACATGATCATGAACAATGATTAATACTCACCCTGATTACTTTTCAGAAAGAGTTAGATTTATCTATCAGTATTCTATAAAAAGTAAAATTTCTCTCTTTCTATCGCTCTCACTTTTTGTGTCTCTCTGTCTCTGTCTCTCTTTTTCTTTATATATATATATATATATATATACGCCGACTAAACCTCTGCAGAAAGGTTAGACCTTTTCCCCACTCTCCAATGAGACCACCTATTGGCCTGGAGTGGTGATCAGGAATGAATAAATACGAGATCTTGGTCGCTCGGAAGTCTATCACCCGGCAACCAAAGTAGTCACGTGATCTCCAATATGCAAGTTTGGTCCTTACTTAGCGAGATTTATGATCGGATCTTTCATCTCCGATCAATGATATGAAGCCCTGGCACCGACAGTTCTTTTAACCGACAGTATTCTTCAAATCGCTCTTGTTAAAAACGGACATCCGGCCCTTTTTGTCTCAAAGGTTCAAGGTGTGTCATTAGATTTTAGAGAAACACAGGGCTTTGAGTGTCCTTGTTATGACACTAAACTGCAGGCATCCCTTTTGGAGATTGAGCAATGATGTATTCTCTTTCATCACCATTGATCTCAGGTCATCTTTGAGCCGGTGTGGTACTTTCTGTTTGGGTCATGTCTATGGGTCATTTACGGTGTATTATTATTTTACTCCTCGTAAGTTTTTCACACCAAAGTTACATGATGGTCTCGCACGGGACTCTTCTCAGTATTCTAACCGACCATTATAAAGCCGTAGTGTGAATGGTCTCTATAGTCTTATTACCAAGTCTTTCAGTCCCTTTACGAATCCTTTTGGAATGGTTCCGGGCAAACCAATTACAATTAGAATCTCTGTTACTTTTATGTTCCATACTTTTAAAAGTTCTTTGTCTAGGTACTTATCTCTCTTTTCGTTTTATTTTAATTTTACTCAGTGGTCAATCGGAACGGCAATGTCT
The DNA here is from genome assembly GCA_963585895.1 of Sepioteuthis lessoniana. Classification (NCBI taxonomy): domain Eukaryota; kingdom Metazoa; phylum Mollusca; class Cephalopoda; order Myopsida; family Loliginidae; genus Sepioteuthis; species Sepioteuthis lessoniana. The sequence continues at coordinate 39,925 of CAUZXS010005465.1, read as the reverse complement.
ACTATTTGGCATTATTTCTTTTTATTTTGTTTGTTTGTTGACTTTCACTTTGTCTACTCATCTGGATGAGATCAAAGGATTTGTTTGTATCTCAAAATTCATTGCACGTCTCCTTCTCCAGGACGGATTCTGGGTTATGCATATACCATTTTTTTTCATAAGGTCAAATTTACATTTCTTGATCAATTCCTAGTGGATCACCTTCCCCATCCAGTCATGCCTGATCTTATACTATTTATGGACTTATTCCCGGCTTTCGCTTATAATCATTTCATCTCTATCACCATATGCCCTGAATTTGCTATTTTGTTGCATCTTATCTATTTTTGCTGTGACATCGATTGTCCTTATGCCGTTATTTTGCGCTGCCATTAGAAGAGAATCATTTTTTCACTTAAGGATTCCTTTCTTAGACATGTCCATGTTTTCTGATGTTAGATTAAGCTTGAAATATACATAGAATTCTCTTTCTGTACTTTATTTTCTTTCTTTTCTGTTGTTATGTTACTCCTTGATTTGTTTTTGTTATTTCTGGTGTCTGTAATCAGTCTTACTCTGCTCTTTTTAATGTAGTATTCGAGTCTTCGTATCGATGGATCAATACTATCTTCAATGCAGCTAAATTATTTTTCCATCTTTCTTTTCTTGACGCATATTGTATGTAAGGTCATATACATCATCACCTGTTTTCTTGTTCACCAGTCCTTATTATAATAATTATTATGTGATTTTTTCACATCAGCATTAGTTGGTGTTTTTCACTGGGGTTTAAGTGACGGCAAGTCTCCTCAAGTCTCCATGACTCTTCTCAGTATTCTGTCTGATCTCAATAATGTTATCGCTTGGATGGTCTCCTCTCGTCATCCAACTCCAACTCCTCCAGTCCCTTCAACAATCCTTTGGTGACTGTAATGAAAGCCCCAATTACAATCGGTATATTCGTTACATTTTAGTTCCACAGTTTTCAATTCCTTGTGGTCAGCCGTGACAGTAATGTCCCCAATTTTGCAAGTTCACTTATTCTTGTTAATTATTACAAGGTCTGGTCATCTGGTCGAGATTAGGTGATCCGTTTGTACATCAAAATCCCATAGGAGTGTCATTCTCCAGGACAGATGCTGGGTTGTGCATGTATTAGTTCGTATGGCCTAATTTAAATTTCTTGCATAACTCTGTGCAACTTACACATATGGTAGAGGAATACGAGATAAATAGAATTGATTTCAGCTGGTCACTCGTCAGATAGCCATCACAGAGTGGAAAGAAAAATCATAAAATGGTGCTTTAAAAGGACTATCAGTCGTTAAAAAATGCTCTGGGATTGTTTACATATTTCCTTTTTTTTAATGATTTCTAGCGAGTATGAATCCATTAAAATAATGCTTTTATAATGTTTCTCTCCTCAATGTGGTGGCTATTTGAATATGTTGGTTGCTCTTATCGAGTGACCACCTGAAATAAATCTAAAATAAACAATGAGGGAATACTAAGGTTTTCTTCCAACTGAATTTATACATATATATATATATATATATATATATATATATATATATATATATATATATATATATATATATATATATTATCGTAGTCTAAAGCTACGCCTTTTATTTTCATTCATTGTTTTTTGGTTTTTTTCGAAATCGGAAGACTAGATATACTGCATGGTTGTATTATTGTCTCACTAGAAATAAAGATTGAAAAATCATGCATGACATTGCCACTGCCTAACTCGGGAAAGGAGAATTAATTGGAAGCACTGCTCCAACCATTCTATATACTTCCAATCAATTCATTGCCTAGTCGACTGGGACTGTAGAATACACCGACTGTATCTCTGCAGAGGGGTAAGATACCCCCATCAAGTGTCCTCGATATAACACTAAACAATCTGATTGTGAGGTTCCAGTAATGCTGGATCTTTGGGGAATGCGGAGTACCCCTTCTCTGCTATCACTCCCATATCTACTCTGGACTGGTGTGGCAGCCCCTCATAGGGTCATAGGCATGGGTCAAATTGAACTAAACCGTGGTTTTGAGAGTTTACTGGTTTTTTGCATTAAACTGTGTATTTATGCTAAACTGAACTGTTTAAAATAGAACTGTTTTGACATTTAAACTGTGTACTTAAGTTAATCTGAATTATCTGAAATAAAACTATTTTCATATTTTACTCTGTGTATTGCCCATTCGGCTGGAGCTCTAGAATATACCGACTGCACCCTTGCAGAAAGAGTAAGGCCTCCCCAACGAGTCTCCTGAATATGACGTTAAACAATCTGATAGTGAAGTTCCAGGGATGCTGAAACTTTGGAGAATGCAGAGTAACCCTGCATTTTATGTCATAAAAATAATTTGACAAACAAAAATATCAATATTTTGCTTTTTACAAGTTTAATTTTGTTGGAAATATTCGTACTATCAG
>CAUZXS010005465.1:25000-32500 GCA_963585895.1 Sepioteuthis lessoniana | reverse complement strand
ATATACAAACTTCACCAATAAACAAGGTTCAACAGTTCCTTATTATCAATAGAGATATCCATCATCGTCAACACCATGTTATGTCGCCAGCATGGGTATCCCTGACCCTCTCTCGCCACTTCTCCCTATCGTTCATCGCCTCTATTAGATCTTCAGGGCTACATCATGCATCCTCACAGAGCTGCTGTATGTATGTTCGATCTGGCCGTCCTACTTTTACTCGGCCATATGTGGGGGTCCATAGGAGTACATCACTTATGAGCTTGTCCCTGCTTCTCCAGTAGTGTCCTGCATGTCTGGTTCGTCTAATTTGGATAGTTTTCGTGATGGGAGGTAGGTAGCGGTATTGTTCGTGCTTTGTGGGGTGTTGCCTCCAGGACCCGAAAAAGACATTGACATGCGGTTAACGAAGGCATGGACAGCTATCGATAAGCTATCGATCATATGGAAGTCAGACCTGACCGATAAAATGAAACGCAGTTTCTTCTAAGCAGCGGTCGTATCGATACTGCTATATGGATGCACTACTTGGACACTAAGAAAACGGCTGGAGAAGAAGCTAGACGGCAATTATACAAGAATGCTGCGAGCAATATTGAATTGGATAATTCTCTGCAAGATAATTTGCAAATAAAGCTCTCTATTTTAATTTGATGAGTTTTAAATCAAAAAGGAAAGATGAGGAAATTATACATTTATGTTAGGGTACGAAACTAAAAATGGTCAATATTATAAAAAGAAATCAATATTGTTCAAGGAAATATAAGGATGACTCTCATAATTTCTTTGTGTGTTGGTTTACCACTAGTCTACTCGATAATAGATTTCTTAGGCAGAGAAGTACTATCACGGCTAATATATTTTACCAAAGATTACAAGCAGTAATACTTAGTTCCCTGATGAAATTTAAGCGTGTAATATATAGATGAACTTAAAACGTCCAGTGTGTTGTTATTTACTTAGCTTTATTTTCATAAGATAAAAATACCTCTGGTTGCCTTTGGTATTGGCCGTTGCTGGGAGTTACCACCTGTTTATGTACTAATCATGCTAATTTTTGCTTAAATTTGATGTTTTACTGGAATCAGTACATTCGTCGTGACATGAACGTAAGTCAAAAGGGTCCAGTGTGTTGCAAGATAATGGTCTATTTCATTTGTTAACTATCATGTAGATAATGCATCAATCTATTTGTCTGATTATCTATTCACTTAAGAACATATAAGAAGGACTTTAAATGATTTAAAAGGCAGAGTAATTCACAAGAAATAACGACATTAGTTCCATTTCACTATGACTTGAATACTGTATATTTTGACTTACATGGTGGTTTCTAATTACCCTCGAAATGTCTTTTCGTAATATTTTAGATTTAGCGATTATATTCCGATCGACAATATATATATATATATATATATATATATGCATGTGTTTGTGTGTGTGTGTGTGGTGTGCACGTGCAAGTGTCTATACATTCAAGGGTTCTCGCGTAAATTTATGCGTGTCTTATCATGTGCATGTGTGAGTGAGTGTATAGATATAACCAAATATGTGCGCGCATATATATATATATATATATATATATATATATATATATTCGCCAGTGTGTATACGTACACAAGAGTGTGGGTTCATGTATATATATATATATATATATATATATATATATATATATATATAAGCGTGTGTATAAATGCACGTGCGTTCATATATTTGTGTACTCGTGGATATAAATTCGTATGGGTATTTATGCATTTGGGCTGGTCCTTTCCTTTGTGAAATCTTAGGTAAACACCGGGGCTGGCGGGTAGATATTGTCTCTTCCTGATTTCATTTCTCACTGTGGGCATGCGAATTGTCAGCCATGTTTATTGCCAACCACGGAAACACTTGAATCAGGACATGATATAAAAAGAAAGATTTAAAAAAAAATGTCTAAAGGAAATAAACACATGCCCCTTGAACAATGAGCAGACCTATTAACTGAAAGGAATAGACGCTTAGACTGCAGTAAAGATAAAACAAAATAATATATAGCATCAGCATTGGGGCCAACATGGCGGGTATTGTACAGAATCCATGGCTGAGAACAATAAGAATATTATTTCCGTTTTTTGGCTTTCATTATATAATAAGTCTTTTCTTTCTTTTCGTACAAAATGCTCAAAAAGATATGTTCAAGCAAAATACCAAACACATGAACATCTATCTATCCCACTCTGCTTCTATCTATCTATCTATCTATCTATCTATCTATCTATGAACCCAAATACTGGACCATAAACGCTATTTATTACATTAAGTCACAAACCTGTACAGCATACGAAGGTGAAACTCCGTTCAAAATTAGACGAGGTGATCGTACTAAAATTTACTTAAATAGTTACCGCAAGTCATCATTTATCTACATGTAGAAAAATAAAAATCGTGTATATATATATATATATATATATATATATATATATATATATATATATATATGTGTGTGTGTGTGTGTGTGTGTGTGTGTGTTTGTGTGTGTGTGTGTGTATGTGTGTGTGTGTGTAAGGTATATATATATATATATATATATATATATATATATATATATATATATATGTATATGCGTGTGTGGGACTTTTTTCAATTCAGTTTTAATTGTGTCTCTTGATAAATAAATAAAACCTGCATATTAAATGATTAACATATCTAAATAATAGGTTAATATAACAAACGTTCTATTTCTTGAGTGAATGATGTCTCATCTCTTGAAACTATATATATATATATATATATATATATATATATATATATATATATATATATATATAAACTTTATATTTTGTTTTATGCTGAATCTTCAAAGTACCTTATATTGATAGGATTTTTTTTCTCTCGTCAAATTCGTGTTTGAATTTGTTAAAACGTATATATTCGTGGTCGCTTCATCATGATATGTAACGATATAACCACCTTCTAACAAATTTTCAGACGGCTTCTGCGCTAGTAGAATCCAACAGCATTCTGTGTAGGTGGAGGCGTAAGCCCAATGTTGCAGTCACAGCTGGTCAAAAATTTTGTTTTGATCGATCCCATACAACTAAAGGTAACTAATGTGATGAACGTCATAAATTACATTGGACATATTGGAATGGTTCGAGGTGATTACGTAGCAGGTATTCTAAGGAAATGTTTCTATAAATGACTAAGTTATTCTTCTCTTATAGTACAGGTGTTCATAAATCTGACGCTTAAAATATTTTAGGGGGCCATCATAGAGAATAATTCGATAGCCTATTACTTCAATCCACAGTGGCTTTTTAGTTCTATATCCAAGTTGTAGGAAACTTACTAAACATTACTTAACTTCAAAAAATAAGAATAAACTTTCTTTTTAGTCTTATTGAATTTACATGTAAGTCTAAAAAAACATAGCAAAAGAAACAACTACACAATGAAATGATGTACCAAATTTGAGTGTATATATTTTACGGCACGACAACAGTTGACTCAGAGGTAGTCCTTGTGTTGTAACTACCTAATGTGCTGGAAAATAATTTCGAAGTTAGCGAGTTCGAACTCCAGCCACGCTACTGTCTTCACTTTCAGACTAAAACCCCTGAAAAGAATATGGACACATTTACCCCTCCCCACTACTACAGGGAATTAAACAGTATAAGTCCTTTGTTTTTATAAGCATTCCTTTGGAATTAAATAACCACAGAAAGTTGAAATGTAATGGAACAAAGACACTCCCCATATATATATATATATATATATATATATATATATATATATTATTTTTCAGTCAATTAAATACAGAGTAGGAAACAAAATTCCGTCAGGACAAATAAATTATTACAGTCTTGAATATTCCTGGTAGAGAGCTCAATGTAAATAAATTCACAGAGCAAATAATATTATTTCAAGAAAAAAAACAATATTCGGTCACATTTTATTTTCCAATTGGATGTGATGAAGTTCTGTTAAAAACCATATCGGAGTTTTGATTCATATCAATGTTCTTAATAGGATGGAAATAAATCTATTATCCAAATGTAACCGAATATTTTTTTCTTGAAAGAACATATATATATATATATATATATATATATATATATATATATGTGTGTGTGTGTGTGTGTGTGTGTGTGTGTGTGTGTGTGTGTGTGTGTGTGTGTGGCCTACTTTATTAGACCTGTGGAATGCTATGACTCTAAAGTAACTGATGGTGAGACTCCAGACCTTGAACTTTGGAGAATGTTGAGTACACTTTCGTTGACATTACTCTCAGGTCCACTCTGACCTGGTGTCGTAGTACCATTTAGGTCCCCATCTATGGGTAAAAGAGAAGTTTTAATCTCTACTTATAAGTTTTGCTATACTTATACTATATTTAACTGTGACCATCAACTGATTCATAATAAATTGAATTATTTGTGTTAAGTGCCTGTACTTGAAACCATTAACTGCTTCCAAACGAATGAATGAAGTAGAATTGAACAATAAGTAGTAAATAGCAATTCTCATAACAATTAAACTGTAAGGAAACAAATGAGCTTTGGCTTTTATAAATATGATGTTACTAACAAATTATTCCCATACACATCATGATATAAACGTTTAAACGTGAATTGCAAATAAATAACACACAAAAGTAGATATGCTATAAAACCAAACAAAACCAAACTATTCAACACGTGCACGTGTGTGTGTGTGTGTGTGTGTGTGTGTGTGTGTGTGTGTGTGTGTGTGTGTGTGTGTGTGATTGAAAATCACCTCTGCTTTATCCGTTGCAGCACACAAAATCAAGAGATTATGCCATGAATACGAGCTAAAAATCTTAAAATCCTCATGTAATCCTGTCGATAAAAAGAGTTTTAAAAAAGGATTTTATGCACAAACATTTTTTGCATGTTACTGGCAGTTTTATGACGTATTCTCAGTAATCAAACGTGATTTAAGATTCCTTTAAAAAATTGTAGCCACTGACTATTTATCATATTTACTCAACCCCTCCGCTCGGGCAGGATATGACACAGGGTCAATTTTTTTAAACGGAGTTTAACACGTTTGAATTCAGAGTTTTCCCTCTCCTAGACTAGTTGCCTCACCAAGGCTGAAGAACCTAGTCTGCCCTACTACTTACCCATAGTTGGAGGGAGAATAATTGGATTCATACCTTTCCCAAGGGTATTAGTGCTATGTTGAAATGCAATAAGTCTCGTCCAGGATTTGAACTTGTGTCGCCATGTCCATTTTCTGCGACGATAACTATTACCTCCTGACTATTTATATTCATATCTTTCAAAGATCATAACTGCCTCCCTTAAGGATATTAACACGTCTCATCGCATCCATTTTCAACGCCAGTAACTATTACGCCATTCGCGCTTTCAATTGTGAATTTGTTCCTCATTAAATGTTCTCTTGTTACTCCGAGAGTTTGATCATCCTTGGGGACCATTCTATTTTGTATTTTTTACTTGAATTTTGTTTGAAATTCTATGTCTATTCGAAAATAAAAAGCACTATCATTTCTACAGTATATTAATATACTTTCAATAATGTTCTATTCTCATACGAAATAAGCTACAAGTAAACTTTTTGAGACATAGAACTAAAATCAATTAAATTAATTCCTGAGACTGCATATTTTATGTTTCTTCTTGGTTTGTTTTACAGCCTATCAAAACTTTTGGGTCATTTAATACCTTTGACACAATGTAGGTGGTCCGCCAAGCAGACGATCCCTTTGTCTGTCTTGGCACGAAACTAATCAAAGGCCTGGACTCGAGATCTCGATGCGACCGGAAATAGGAAGAGAACGCGAGTAGGGTGTTGGAAAAAGGAACCCAGAGAAGGCAGCTGGTGAAGGGTGACGCGAGTGGCCAGTCGATACCGGGCAGCTGAAGTGACCAGTTGGATGAGTTAGGGTCCAGCAGCAATGAGGGAAGACCGGTCAAGATGGGTTGGCCCTCCTAGTAGCTTTGTAGAAATTTCGCTAAAAATCCACGCTAGCGTTAGTCTACATATGCACAAAGGAATGCACAGTGTCACAGAATCACCCTTCTTACACTTGAATTAACCCAAGCATATTATTCATTTGTTGTTTTTCTCCCACTCCCTTGATTGTATTTCTTGTAGCTATGAAGAAATGTGCGATGCCCCTATCGGAAACACTATATGATCACCGGCCAAGAAGTGAAATGTTTTGAAGAAGTTGATGTAACGAGGGTGGGGGCGAAGGCATATTTTCACATACCGAATTATATTTCAAACAATTAAGTTTAGTATAAGTATAATTTTTTGTTTACAGTTAAATGTCAAAACAGTTCCATTTCAAACAATTCAATTTCGCATCAGTACATGAGTTTAGTTCTATCTAAAAAAAGTTTTATTTCAGACAGTTCAGTTTAGCATAATTACACAGTTTAGTTCTATTTGACCCATAGATAGGACGCTATCTGGTGTTACCTCAACCGGCCAGCGTGGACCTGGAAGCGATAGTAATGAAGGGGTACTCCACATTATCTAAAGCTCCGGCATAACTGGAGTTTCACAATCAGACTGTTTAGTGCCATTTCTAGGACAGTCGTTATGGAGGGGGTACCCCTCTGCAAAGAATCAGTCGATGCATTCTACAGTCCAAGCCGACAAGGCTATCTTTTTACTTGAAACACGTCTTCTTACTTCTTTATTTTTCTTATTTATTAGGTTTGCGTTTGTCTTGCACACGGCCTCAGGTTACTTACAGTATCCGCGGTTCCAAAGAGATAAATTGCTGAACAGTTTCATCGATGCTTAACTTCTTTCTTCCATCTCATTATCAAAGCTTTCCAAGATTCAAAAAAACGTTGAACTCAGATCGTTTACAGAACCAATTTTTCCGAAGTAATCACCTAAGTTAAGAGCAGGCTCATCGTTGCTTAACTTCACTCCTTTTTCGTTTTTGTTAAACTTTGCATACTCTGGCATACAGGTTTTACCTACGTCTCAGTAGCTGCTCTTAGGAAGTGTTCACTCATCTTTCGTTTGTATCAGTTCTCTGCAAATAAATCAGTGATATACAGTGAAATGCTGTAAAATTTACAGATGAGGATTTCCTTGGAGAGTGCTCCAGCAAAAGCCTAATTTGGAAAGAAATAACATGTAGCTTTCTTGCCCTATTGACTGGTTACAATAGAAAAAGCACCGAGTTGGCCACGAAGGACGAGATACCGCAGGGCAGGCCAGGTGTTCCGAATAATACACTGGCGTCATCGTCCCCTCGCCATTACGACTGAACGAACACAAAGAGTCATTGTTTGACCAGAGGACCAATCTTAGTCCGAGTTATTTCCGAGCCGAACACTGCTAAAGGGCATCATTACTCTTGCCATTGAATTGCACAATGGATATTGCATCATATACGTCATTTACAGGTTATTGTTTGTGAATTCGGATGTTAACATATTGCGAAATTTAGAAGACATACATACATAATAGACAGGCAAATATGCATATTTATGTATGAATATA
>CAUZXS010005465.1:0-22500 GCA_963585895.1 Sepioteuthis lessoniana | reverse complement strand
TAAATTAATTCAGTTTAGAATAAGTACTCATTTTAGTTCCATATGACCCATAGATAGGACCCTAACAGCTGCGACCACACCGGCCAGAGAGGAGCTAGAAGCAAAGACAATGAAGAGTTGCTCTGCATTTCCCAAAGATCCTGCATTACTGGAACGTCACTATCAGATCGTTTATTGTCATATACTGGAAGGACACACGTTGGGGAGGGTCTTACTTCTCAGCAGAGATTCAATCGGTGTTTTCTACAGCCTCAGTCGATTAAGCAATATAGAGAGTTAAATGTAAAAGCAGTTTTTACTTTCAGCTAATTCAGTTTAGAATAAGAATGCAGTCTAAATGTGAAAACAGTTTTATTTTAAACAATTCAGTTTAGTATTGATACTCAGTTTAAATACAAAAACTGTAAACTCTCGAAACCGTGGTTTAGTTCCATTTGACCCATCGATAGAACCCTATCAGGGTCCACCACTCCGGGCCAGAGTAGACCTGGGAACGATGTCAGAGAAGTGCTCCCCATTCCTCTAAGCTCCCACATTTCTGGAAACTCACCATCAGATCGTTTTTTGTCATATTGTGGAAGGACACTTATTGTCGGTGGGGTTGTAAACACTCTGTAGAGATGCAGTCTGTGTATTCTACTGCCCCAGCCGACTGGGCGAATTAGAATATCAATAAACAAATAAATACACACACACACACACACATATATATATATATATTTTTTTTTTTTTTTTTTCATTCTTTTTTCTTAAAAATTTGGCCACGTGAAAAACCAGAGAATAAATTTTGTTAAGAAAAAAATCTTTCACTAACAAAGATCAGGGTAACAAATTTAATGAAAAAGAAAATAGAAAAAAACATCCATACAGCTTGAACATAATCAACCAGCATTGCAATATCAACCCAAAATTTAATATACCGGCAGACTAACCTAACCTATGATGTTGAAATGCTCAATAGACTTAGTTCCGTATGTTCCATATAATCTTTGGTTATATATATATATATATATATATATATATATATATATATATATATATATATATTGTGTGTGTGTGTGTGTGTGTGTGTGTGTGTGTGCAAATGATTTTCAACTGTCAGACTGCCCGTCTGTCTCCCTCTCACTGTCTCTCTCTCATATATATATATATATATATATATGCAAAAGATTGTCTGTCTGTCGGACTCTCTCTCAGTCTCTCTCTCAGTCTCTCTCTCTCTCTTTCTTTCTCTCTCTCATATATATATATATATATATATATATATATATATATATAATGACCATAAGTACATCGAGCACAAATACCCAATAGTGTAAGAAAGAATAGAGTTGATTGCTATAGTAAAAAAGAGAAGTTAGGTCATGAAAGCTGTATGTAAGTTTCCTTTCAGATTGATGCGTTTATATTTTCATTCTCAGAACAGATACATCGGAGGTTTGTATCTTTTTTTTTTTTTCTTTTTTGGTTACAGTCCCTAGTGAAGTATTTGGGATGCGAACATCTTTCCTGATAAACCAGTTCGCCAATTTTAGTCCAAGAACTCGAATCACGCGTGTTTATACCAAAGCAACTTGCACTTTTTTCTTCACTTGGCGCAGACGTGACACTGGCAACTTTTGGAGAAAAGAAACACTGACAACGACGGTGGCGGCCGAATCAGTGTTTGAAACTGAAATTAAGCTACGCGAAGAAGAGAGTGAATGAGGCAATCAAGCGACGTAACGAGAAAACGGATGAGTGAATGCCAGACGGAACGATAGAGTCGGAAAGATTTAGGGCCAGTGTTGTTCCTGGATGGCAGCCATATATCAGTAGCCAGCACTGATTGTTCTTTTTTACGTTTTTGTCTCCATTTAATTTTATTATTATTGTTCTTTTTTTATTTAGCCATTTCGAAAGGAGACTGTAGTAAAGTTTGAACGTGTATTAAAGAAATTATAGTTTGGGCCAATATATAAGATGAACAAATTTGTAGAAAACTCTTTCAATATTCATGTGGCTATGTTGTGCATATACTAGCACACACACACACACACACACACACACACACACACACACACACACACACACACACACACACGAGCGCATACACGCAACTAACTAACTAACTATATATTTGTATATATATATATATATATTGACAGAAGAACTGAAAATGAGGAAATGATTTGCAAAAAATCAGTATTCGGTACTTCTATGGCAAAGGAAGTATAATGCCTTGATGCTGCTTCATTTCTCAGAAGGATTGCAAGTTTGTGGACATTGATCAAACATTTGGTGTCAGTGATTGATCGAAGTATTGCTGCAGAAAAAGGGTAATTTCTTTGTGCATCTCGGAGGTGCAGGGAACATATTTTCGATCAGCAAAGTAATCTTAAGCTCTGAACAGTTTGTTTTCTTTAGATCTTGGTTCTGTGGACACAATTGCATAGGGTTCCTAAACAAACAGGTGCAGTGAAAATTCAGAATATTCAAGAATGTGTTGCTGAATTCTCGAAAGGGTGATGATGTAGAAAGTTATTTGTCATGATATATATTTATATATTGAATACAAGGAATTACTGGCTGCCACTCGGGTAATGTAAAGCTCAACTGTGGAATTGAACAGTCTGGTAGTCCTTAAGCTCATATATTAACATGGAAAATAATACATATATACGTAAAATTCCTTTGCTTACGCTGAGGATGCCGATAGCTCTGCGGAAAGATATCCGAGAGTTGTAATGTCAGCCGGGTCTTGATCCCAGCTTGAAGCATTTCACAAGTCTAGCCACAATGATGAGTTGTGATGCAACGAAACAATCTGTCAGTTGATGAGTATATATATATATATAATTATGATCCAAATTAAATCTTAAGTACGTTACGCAGAAAACTTTAGAGTCATATATTTTCAAACATGAAGTAGGATGATAAAAAAAAAGAATTTAAAAACTCAAGTTCCACGTTGCCGATTCTTAGTTTAGGTAGTATACAATAGGTTGAAGTTTCTTATATTAGAAAATGGGATTTTCTCAGATCCAAGTTATCTATATAAATAAAAGATCGGGGTCAATAGCTAAAAGACGCCATGGAATTGAATATTTGTAATTGGGTGCTTGATTTCGATCCGATAATTATGATACTAAGCAGTAACGTAACAGTAATAATTATTTACGAACGTAATAAGTTAAAATATTATATATATATATATATATATATATATATATACACACATACATATATATATATATGCGTGTGTGTGTGTGTTTGTGTGTGTGCGAGCAGGAAGTTATCAAAATTATGTGAGACATTATACGTCCCTTTTTTAAAAGTTGTATATGTTTTACACCATCTTTGGTTAAAAATGTGAAGAAAATGAGTTATTACATTTCTATTGATTTCAGTAATTAGTTCCGTGATAAAATTTTAGTACACGTGACATATACAAAAATATGTTGACTCATAAACATTTTATTGACAGCTTGTAAGATATTTCCCTCCTATGATTATGTAAAACGGATTAAATATGAAGTACCGTATTGATAATGACTATAATTTTACTATTAATGGGATTTTTATTTTTATACCTGTTTTAACATATTGCATGATACACTCTCTCTTTGGAAATAATTCGGAAAACCATTACATTACATATAGCTCCTTAGTCATTAGTGAAGCACTTTTAGAAAGAGTGCACCAAACCCAAAATTTGTAAGTGACTACTTACCTCAATTTTATGAAAGACAATCCAAATCAGATGAACCCAAACAGAAGAACTTACAATTTGAAAAAATAGTTTGTCTGTTTGAACGCATTAGTTGGAAAAATTAAGATGCGATGATACTAATTATATAAATGACTCCAATAATTCTAAAACGAAAAAATATCCTCCCTTAAATTCTGATTTAATCTGTTTTGTAAAATATGTGTTCGATATTATTTACAAGTTAAATCTTGTTAAACTTAATGTTGAATTTCAGAAGTAATTACTGGAGACAAAGAACATTTTTAAAAATATGTATTTGAAAACTGATATTTGAGAGCTGGTGATAATTAATACAAAATGGATAAAAACAACTAGAAAAAAATCAATGAATTTTTTTGTTAAAAGTTTATATAAAAATGTACCAAATAATTCGGAAAATCATTTAAACAAGAAACCTAGTAACATCGGGCTAAGTTTGCCATAGACAACGGCATTTTTGAAATAATAATAATGAAAACAGTTTTCGTTGCTACTGAGGACCATGAGGAAGATTTCCAAAATAACTAAGAATGGAGACTCATTAACCGGACGGAAAAGGAAATCAGTAGAATTGTCAGAATAATCTTGGCTAGCGTATATAACAGCCGAAGAGTACAATAAATGTAAACAATTGAATAAAAAATGCCATTGAATAGTTACATTGGATTGAAAATTAAAGTAGGTGTGTCATTATTCAGTTTGACGTGAAAAACATTATATTCCTCAGTTAGGGAAGAGCGAGTTAAAAAAAAAAAGCTTAAAACTTACCTCAATATTTTATTAATATCGATGATTAGAAATAATGATAAAAGTTTTTATAGATATTTCCCCATATCCTTCTGATGTAATCATAACTTAATTTGCCCTCTCAAAAAAAAAAAAAAAAAAAAAATGAAAAAGATGCAAACATTTTTTTTTGATAATGAGAAGCTTTTGTGGCGGTGAAACTTGAGAGGTCGTTGGTTCATTATCAATTTTTTTTATATATCCGTCTGACGATTGTGTAACAAACCTAAAAGTTAATGTAACTGATTTATAAGGTCCAAATTATATATATATATATATATATATATATATATATATATATATATATGTTCGAGCGAGCGCGTGTGTGAGTACATAAATTCATTCATTTACACATATAAAATATTTTCATGTAAAATATATGATAATAAAATAGGATACAAACCGACAACTCGGTGTTCCACGATCCTAATCCACTGGTGAGCTATTATTCGAAACCTCGGACCTATGTTATATTTTGCTGAATCAATCTGTACTTTTTTATCTATGTGACTTATTAAGTAGTTGGCATTGTAAGTCCAGTGGCTCAATCTGATATATTTGTAAAAACAGGATTTGGCATTTAATAACCAACACTGGTGGATATGCCAGTTAACCAAACCCCACCAAATTAGCATTGAACACATCAAACAAAAAAGTCTCTCACAAAACGAGAATAAGACCAAGATGAAGAGCTTTGTAGTCCCCAACTTCTCTCCAAAAACAAAATAACAACGATAGAAACGAGCATAACAAAATTTTTGCTGCTACTACTACTACTACTACAACTACTTCAAAAAATAATGGTTGGTTGGTTGGATTTAATGGCATATTAACCTCTATAGGTTTTTTAATGCCAGAGCCTTTTTACACATATAATAATGATGATAATAATAATAGTAATAATAGCAAGAAGAAGAAAGACAAGATTCTAAAAGAATATCTCAGGAGAACTAGAAAACTACTCGAGACAAAACTCTCCAGCAGAAACCTCACCAAAGGAATAAATACTTGGCTGTGCCCCTAGTCAGATATTCAGGATCCTTCCTCAAGTGAACCAAAGATGAACTTAAATAAATGAATCAAAGAACAAGAAAACTAATGACCATGCATTAGCCATTACATCACAGAGACGACGTTGACAGACTATATGTATCTAGAAAAGAGGTAGGAGGAGGATTTGCCGGCATCGACGACAGCGTTGACGCATCGATACACAATCTCAAAGACTACATAGAAAAACACGAACGATGACTGATCATAACCATAAGAAACGATACGGACAACACTATAGACGATAGAATGACTACAACTAGGAAACAAAATGGAAAAAAACGACTCTATGGCCGCTTTAAACGACTAATAAACAACATCTCACACCAGAAAACCTGGACCTGGCTAAGAAAAGGAAACCTTAATCGAAACAGAATCTCTCATAATAGCAGCACAGGACAACGCCATAAGGACCACTCATATCAAACCGAGAATAGATAAGACACAAAAAAAAAAAACAGTAAATGTAGGCTATGCGGTGACAGAGACGAAACGATTAATCACATAATAAGCGAATGCAGCAAATTAGCACAGAAGGAGTATAAGGCGAGACACGACTGGGTCGGCAAGGTTATCCATTGGGAAATGTGCAAGAAATTTATATTTGAACATACTAACAAATGGTATAAGCACAACCCAGTACCAGTCCAAGAAAATAACACGCATAAACTCCTATGTGACTTTAACATACAAACAGATCACATAATCCCGGCCAGAAGACCAGACCTAGAAATAATCAACAAAAAAAAAAAGAAAAAAAAAAAGAAAAGAATATGCAAAGTCGACAATTTTGCATATTCTTTTCTTTTTTTGTGTTGATTATTATGCTGCTTTCATTACCTTCTACCACCAGTTAACCTGGTGCCCGTCTGTGACACCAACACAAAAAGTTATTCACGTGAAGTATCGCGGTAGATGCGGGAAACGGTCACAACCGAGAGTTGAGTATTTTTTGAAAAGCGTCTGGTAGTTAATTAGTAATAAGATATCCTCTAGCCTAAACCACTGAGTAAGAGATATTTCCTTCATAGACATCAATGAATGCCACTTCTTTTTCTTTTTGTGATTTGACCCGATGGAAGTTGTAATATCAGTAAAAAAATGGGTGGCATTTTTTAATAACCGTACTCCTGACTTCCTTTACAATGAACTCGTCATCTAATCTTCGTCTCCACGAAGATAAGATAACGAGTGAACACCTGCGTTAATGTTAAGTAATCCATGCACTGAGCCGAAAGGTTCTCAGCCTAACTAAACCCATAGGCATAAAACGAAATCCCTCGGCCATTATATTACACGTTCACACTTACCTTTCTGGTGTATAGTTTTCTTTAGAGCTTTTTTCTTCTTTTTATTGCTCACAGTCATATTGATTAAAAATGATTTTTGACACATGTATTTTAAACGAAGATGTGATTCTATCAGTTACTACCACTCCTGGTCAGAGTAGACTTGAGAATAATGACAAGGTTAATCCATAATCCCTTGATCTGCTGAATCTGAGAACGAACAGTAGATGTAGTATAGTGACCTACCAAGACACCTCCTTTTATAAGACGCTGGGACAGTCTTGCTCTTCTTCAGGGGATACTGTCTGCGTATTTAATACCTACTGACAGAGTTTGTCTGGACAAATATTTCGGACAATATTCTACAGACGTCCATATCAGTTGCAACATCTAGCTCACTAGTGAATATGAAATAAAAACTAAAAAGATGAACTCCAAATCCTTGTATGTCATCATAGATAAAATATGCTTCCAGAAAATCTGCTGCCTAAATACACACTATTTAAATAATTAGAATATGCACAAGGAAACATGCACTTAAACACGTAGTGTGTGCGTGTGAATGTCTATATAATTTTCATATACTTAAATTTACAGGGTTTTGCTGCAGGGACTTGCCCCGTCAGCAATTTTCTCTGCGTCCGATTTTCAGTTTTCAATTAAATGTTAAGTATCCCCATTATTTTTACCTTGCAGAAACGTTTACTTACATTAATAGCCAGAATTTCAATTTGAAAAAAGTGCACTAATGAGCAGATATTAAAAGGCATCCATCCAGAATTCTTTATCCAAAGGAAATTAATTTCCTGCTTTTCTATATAATTACATTATCAATCAAGATTTTTACATCAGTCAGGCGATATTTTCTTCGTATTTATATAAAAAAATGTATAAGAAAATAATGTATATTTTTACGTGGTTTTTCATATTCAATACGGTGATTTTAGAATACTTTCCGTACCTGATTAGATTGAACGTTCATTTATAATAAAGCCGATCTTCATAATTTGCAAGCCTAAAATGTTCTTGTTTGTGTATCGCTGTATCGGCCCTCACAAATTTGAATGTAATATTACTTTACTCATTATACTCAATATATTTTCTTGATTTTCTTTTAAAGGATCTCATCTCATTTGTTTGATGGATTTTCACGGCTTGTCAAATCGTGTAGGGTTACTTTATGTCTGTAGGTTCAAAAATTGCATCTATAGTAGATTTACAGCTTTTGGTTTCTTTGTTTAATGACATATCAACATTCTGTAGGTTATTCAATGCCAAAGCCACTCTCCTAGAAGAACAGTAGTGGTACTATTTAACCCATAGCTGGGAGGATAATGGGGTTCATACCTTTCCCAAGGGTATTTGCGCAAAAGTGAACGTAATAGAGCGACTGGAGTTTGAAATCGCTTACTATGAATCCGTAGTCTATGTCTTTAAGCATTACAACACGAGGACACTCCCAGTAGATTTATAGTTCATTTTTGTGTAATTGTTTCTTAAGAGTATATTGCACGCAGATAGATAATTGCAAGTATTCCTCTATAATAAAAACCTGATACATATTTGTATTGTTTCAGCTAATCGGATCTAATACTAATAATTACCGTATTAGACGGCATATAGGACGCATGGACGTATAATACGCACCCCGGTTTCAGCCAGGCAAATCAAGAAAAAATGAGTAATTTGTAAAATTATTAATAAATGATACAGCCTAAGCTATATTTATTTGGTGTGATTTTGGTTAAACAAGTCGTTGTTTCCATTAAACGAAAAAATATTAGAAAAAAAATTACACAAGCCTATAAAAACTTCATCATATTCAAAAGGTAAGAAAACAAAATATCCTGCAGCTGCTCAATTTCCATGCTTTGTAGCATTGTTTATTACATGAAGCTTGTATGTTTTAGTGAGGTTTAGCCTCTTTCTTGCTGTTGTCATAACGGAAGGACTGAAATTCAGTCAGGAATGTTCCTTTATGTGATCTGTACAAACAGCGTCTTGTAAACGTCCTTGTGGAATAATTAGGATCAAATTCTGATTGTATTCCTACCAATGAAATATTTAATATGGTAGATGTTATCTCCTTCGAATGACCCTTTATTTTTTCTTTATCTTCTCCTTAGGACTAAGAAACTGATTTAAGTCTTTATATCATCATAGTTGAGTGAAGAATAAAATGATGACATAACACAATTGTTCGGATTTTTTTGTGATATTTTCTCATGACTGCTTTTCACAAAACTATTATTTTGACAGTTATATATATATATATATATATATATATATATATTGTCATCCACAGACAGTCTGTTTCGTTGAATCACAACTCTTCAGCGTGGCTAGATACGTAGGACGCTTGAAGCTGGGATCGAAACCCGCCCAACTTTACGTTAGACTTAGTATATATACCGCTCAGCTAGCCACGTTAGCTCAGGAATTATAAGGCGTTATGAAGAAGCTTTCGTTTGTTTACGTTTTTGCCATATGTGCGTTTTGTTTTAATCTGCTTCTATTTTATAGAGTTAACATCTGCTGGAAAAGCAAGCGAGTTATGTTCTCTTTAAATCATGGACGCATTTAGACCCCGGCTTTCAACATTCATAAGAACCAAACTGTATGTTCTTTCGAAACAACGTGAGATAAACAGGGCAGTGTTTGTTTTGGTGTGTCCACAATTTCTAGAATTTCATTTTTCCTCCAGCAACAAGGTTTGGTTTTCCTCATGGTGTCAGCTGTTAGCCAAGGGGAGATAATCAAATGTATTGAAAACATTTATTAATACAGAAATACAGTCATTTTTTTATTCACAATACAGGTAAAAAAAATATAAAAAATGTTTGATCCCGAAGAATGGCAGCTGAAATTATTCGAAATACTTGTTCCGAAAAAACATGTAAGTAGTAAACAGTTTTTATTCTATGATAAATAATTGTACGTTAAGGTTAGTGTTTTATAATTAGTTTAAAAATGTATTGAATTAATTTTTCATTGGCTTAATCTGCACAGATATTAAAGAATCTATATTAGTTTTTACATTATATATATTTGGATCTATCTTCAGTGATATAATTCCGGCATAACGAGGGATTTCAGCCCCTAGGTATCATATCCCCTACGAAAGTGGGCAACTACAATAAATGCAGTCAGTCCCCCAGTACGTAAACCCCAAAGGTCAGATACGAGCGCACGACCAGACCTTAAAAAGGAAAGTTAATCAATGTCCGCAACGTCGTGACATGAGATAGACAATAATACCTTGAGCACTCTGGCGAAGAAATTGTCGGCCGCCGTTAGCGTAATGCAAAGCTCTTCGAAAGAATTGAGCACTCTGGTAGCCGACAGGGTAAAAAATGCTGCTGCTGCTGTTGCTAAATAAATACCTTAAAAATTCCCTTAGTCAACGTGGTCCGCTTGGTGGCCGAGAGGTCTGAAACACAGTCTAACGTAAAGTTGGACGGGTTTTGATCCCGGGTTCGAGCGTCCTGTGTGTCTAGCCACACTGGAGAGTTCTGATAGAACAAAACAGTCTGACTGTGGATGACAATATATATATATATATATATTAGTTATACTGGTCCTGCTTGGAATTGTTTCCAACTGCGGAATTACTGGATTGAATAGATCAAATTCAAACTGTTCAGATTCAAGGAGTTCATATATACCGGTGAACGAACTTGAATTTAATTAACGAAAAACATCAAAGTTTTTGTGCATATGTCTTTCAGAAAACAGTGCAAAGAATATTTTAATCACATATATTTTGTTGGAGGCCACTTTCCTTGTTTCAGAAATTAGACTCTGATGGAATAATCCCCCCCATCTCGTGTGGCACCCGTAGCGCACAAATTCGTCTAGCCTCTGCGAGCCCCGAAATCCACTCTTCTCGTTCGGTGTCTAGTTCTCAACTCTACTGAGTTTTTAAAATCTTCCAAAATCCTCCGCGCGTGCTTCCGGTGCATGACATCATTCACATTCCCAAGGGTTTTTTATTTTGACATCTGTGAACGACACATCCTACCCGCACACGCGTCAACACCTGAGCTCAATTTTGCACCTAACTAACCCATGTGCTGAGCTGAAAGGTTCTCAGCCTAACTCAACCGAAAGGCATGAAACGAAATCCCTCGGCCATTATATTACAAGTGAATATCTGCCCATAGCAGCCGTTTTAATTCTGCTCAAACCCATTACTCACTTTCAGCTGCTGTCATTTACGGAAAAAGCGGTTTTGGATTACTGTTCCAATGGAAGTTTATTTTCCGTGCATATGTAGATAAAACTGCGATGAACTTTTCTTCAAAGAAAAAAATCAAGGCCTCCTGAAAGCAAATGCAACAACTAATAATAAAACGAATTCTTAGAACTAACTAGCAAATAACTTACAATTGTAGCTGTTCCTAAATAGTCCCTCATTTGAAAACTGAACCGGGTGATAACTGTTTAACTTTGGTGATCTGATTTGCAGAGTGATTTCAGCAAATAAGTTGTGCTTAACTGATTTCTTTGTTTATGCTAAAAAAAATTCACAGAAACTAGACTATTTTATTGACTTTTTAAGAGTCGGTAAATTTTACAAATCAGTTCATATATGAATTCCCTATCAATCTAAACCAGTGCTTGTGTTTTTCCGTATGTATTGATAGCTGTATTTGTTTTCATACAAATCTCTCTCTCTCTCTCTCTCTCTCTCTCTCTCTCTCTCTCTCTTTCACACACACACACACACACTTTCCGATACACGCTCATACAAAGAAAGCGTGAGAAAGAGACAATAAGCGTGTGTGTGTGTGTGTTTGAGAGAGAGAGAGAGAGAGAAAGAGAGAGAGAGAGAGCGGGGAATATATTCAGAGAGAGAAACAGCAATTCTTCCTCTATCTTGACAGTATCTTGTATGGCCTATGTCAGCTTCATATACAACAAATATGTCTACGTAATTTTAGAAACCCTGATGCCGAAGCGATGACAGTATGTATGGATGTATAAATATATGCAAATAATGTAGGTGATGTCGTTTCATAGACAGAATGGCTGATATACTCAGATAGATACAAGGCAAGATACATGTATAATAGGTACTCAATATCATGCAATAGTTGTTTCGTCATCTCATATTTCACTGAGAAACAAATTCAATTTGATCTCTTCGCATTGCATATGCAATGGATGAAAAGAAAACTTTTTTTATAACCAGAAAAAAAAATCTGCAAACACTGAGATTATATATTTTGGTTTATTTAATGAGCGAAAAGATACTTGAATATGTACATCGTAATTTGGCTTTTTCTTAGATAATTACACTTATTGTGTACGCCCTTTTTTCTAGAATTTACATACAGAAAAGTATGTTCGTTACATGGGTTCAAATTCAAGATATTCCAGTTCATTCAGCCCAAGAAATAAAAATATTTGTCGTATTGCTCGGACTCGTTACAAGATGCCGGATACAGAGACGAGAGGAAGGGATGATGAAAAGATCAGAGGAAAAGAAAGTTAGACATGTGGTCAAAGAAAAAAATACCACACGCTTAATTTGTGTATTTAAGTCTAACTCGGGGCTAATCTCTTGAACAGACAGATGGGAAGTGTCATTTTTGGTGTTGAGAAAAGGAAAGACCCTCTTTTACCACAAAATGTAGCCGATGGTAGGTTTCACTAGCTCCAAAATTTAAGGTCCTTGTTCTCTTCAGACAACTGAAAGCTGATCCTTTTCAAAATCCACAAATCTCGTGTGATCGTTTCTCCCACTCACAATAAGGATTCATTTGTTTGGTCCTTTGTTATCGTTGAAAAAGACGGTTAAAAAGTTCAATGGCGATGGCAAAGAGGTTTCCACATTACAAATGCTGGCAAAGGTACTTGGTTTTTTTGCAAATGAATAGAAGGAATCATTTTTAGTGTATGTTTTTCAGAAAATCATATTTGTTATATAGCTGTTATTACTTACTGTTTGTTTGCTGTTAATATTCCAGGTATTAAAAATGTATATTTTGGACGTGAATAGAAACATTCTAATTTTATTGTAGTTTTTAACGAACCTACTGTACGATATTCAAAAAACAGTGCTTTAATTATTCATATTGCATTATCCTCCTGATGGATACATTTGGTTTTAATACCTTGTTCACACACACACACACACACACACACACACACACACACACATATATATATATATATATATATATATATATATATATATATAATTTCGATGAATTTGAATGTGTAAATATTGATGCAGGTTTTATTTTTTCATTCATCTAATTATGTTCATATTTTCAATGACATATTATTCTTATTTTTCTAATCTCAAACTCAATGAGATTTTCACAAAATCTACCAATATTATTTGAAATGGAGTCGTTTTTCTAAAATATCATTAAACTTCAAATAAATGTTTGTCATTATCATATATTTATCAATTCGGCTACGACTTCAGATACGACACATTTTTGGTGCATATTCAAAAAGATTCAAATGCACTTTTATGAATTATAATTTATCACAAACGATATTTTTTCACGCAGAAATATTAAGAAATTAAAACGCGATATGTATGCGTGCAAATAAAACAAAATAATATATATCTTTTAATTGAAAGAAAAACGAAACATTAATCTGCTACATATTTTAATTTAATTGATTATTAAATTAAGGTATTTGAAAATGTATGGATGAATTAGTTTTCTTTTAACCTTTTTGCCCAGTTGGCTGGGGCTGTAGAATGCGACCGGATCATTCCAGAGAAAAATGACCCCTACCAAAGATTGTCATGGTGGCCCATTCGGCCGGGGGCGTAGAATACACAGACTAGATCACTGCAGAGAGGTAAGACCCCCATCAACGAGTATCCTGGTGCGGTAAGATACACTGACTGGATCACTGCAGAGTCGTAAGACCCGCACCAGCGAGTGTCCTGGTAGCCCCGTCGGCTGGGGCGGTAGAATAAAGGGACTGGATCACCGCAGGGAGGTAAGACCCCCACCAATGTGTGTCCTGGTAGCCTAGTCGGCTGGATCACTGCAGAGAGGTAAAAACCCCATCAACGAGTGTCCTGGTAGCCTCGTCGGCAGGGGCTGTTGAATACACTGACTGGATCTCTGTAGAGCGTAAGACCCCCCACCAACGAGTGTCCCTAAACAATCTGATTGTAAGGTTGCAGGAAAGCTGGAGCTTTGGGGAATGCTGAGTACCCCTTCATGTCCATCGTTCCCAGGTCCACTCTGTCCTGGAGTGGTAGCACCTGATATAATACTATCTATGGGTCAGATAGAACTGAAACGTGTACTTACGCTAAACTGAATTGTTTAAAATAGAACTCTGTTTGACGTTAAAACTTCGCAGTTGTGATAAACTAGCCTGGAATAGAACTGTTTTTGACATTTAACTGGTTGCAAATAAAAACTACGCTTATACTAAACTGAAATGTTTAAAATTTAATCCGGCGTAAATCTATGCAAAAAGGGTTGATACGCCGTAAAACAAAAGAAACCACCAAACAACGAACCAACCAACCACAAAACC
The DNA here is from genome assembly GCA_963585895.1 of Sepioteuthis lessoniana. Taxonomy (NCBI): domain Eukaryota; kingdom Metazoa; phylum Mollusca; class Cephalopoda; order Myopsida; family Loliginidae; genus Sepioteuthis; species Sepioteuthis lessoniana. The sequence continues at coordinate 8,121 of CAUZXS010005465.1, read as the reverse complement.
TTTTACCTCCCATTTTTACTCTTCAATTGTTGAAACCATGTCACAGAAACAAAATGTTCAAGAAATTTTATACATTGATACATTTTACGTACTAAACTAACCACCAGCACCCCCACATCACCCCCCCAAATATATATATATATATATATGCAAGTGTACACTGGTGTTTCTGTTTACCATATGTTTTCTGTATAAAGATACATACATATGTAAACACATGAAAACGCCCATGACATGACTTCTTCAGATCTTATGGATAAAGTAACACAGAATAGACACGGTGGGGAGAGGAAGAGAGGTGAAGAGTTATCTCCTCTTCCCCTCTCTTCATCTCCCCATCCCGTGTCTATTTTGTTTTATTTTATCCATAAGATCTGAAGAAGTCCTGTTATATTTTTCTTCGTAATTTTGGTTTACATCAGAAACACAAAACAGGGTGGAAATAAATTTATTATCCTAAAATAACCGCTCTTTGTTTTTTTCTTTAAAGAAAGTATTGCTCTGTAATACTAGTTATATTGAGCTCTCTACCAGGAAAATTTAAATGTTCAGCTTTGGAATGATTTTCTTGTCCTGAAGGAATTACTTCCAACTCTGGTTTAACTGGACCGAATAATCTATTTTGAAATATTTTTCTCTCTTTTACTTTCACTCTTTACACACACACACACACACACACACACAAATAGAGAGGTGTGTTTATGTGTTTGTGTGTGTGTGTATGTGTGTGTGGGAATAGCTAAAATTATTCTGTTCATATGAAAGGAAATATGTTAACTGGGTCTAATTTTTCTTTAAACAATGGCGATTGAAAATGACTTACCAAGCCTATAATTTGTTATTACATCCATATCAGCTTTGATGCATATGGTCATCCATCTACAGGAGAGAGGTACAAGTGCATATATTAAAATTTTCAATAATCAAATATTTTCCTTTCGGAAGAATTGAGAAAATCGGCTAAAGAATAATTTACTACCAAATGACACACACACATACTCAGTGTATATATCATCATCATCATCATCATCATCATCATCTCGTGCTGGTAGCACGGATATCCCTGACCCTCTCTCGCCACTCCTCCCTATCGTTCATCGCCCTAGGTAGGTCTTCAGGACAACATCCTATATCCTCACATAGCTGCTGAATGTACGTTCGAGCTGGTCGCCCTGCTATTGCGCGGCCATGTGTGGGGATCCATAAGAGTACATTTCTTATGAGTTCATCTCTGCTTCTCCAGTAGTGTCCTGCATGTCTGGTTCGTCTAACTTGAATAGTTTTCGTGATAGGGGGCAGGTGGCTGTACAGTTGGTGTCTTGTGGGGTGTTGCTGCCAGGACTTGTTCAGGATTGCACGCAGCATTGCGTCGAATCAACCGAAAAGGACATCGAAACGAGGCTAAAGAAAGCATGGACTGCTATCAATAGGCTATCGATTATATGGAAATCAGACCTGACCGATAAAATGAAACGCAGTTTCTTCCAGGCAGCGGTCACATCGATACTGCTATATGGCTGCACTACATGGACGCTAACAAAACGGCTGCAGAAGTGTATATATATATATATATATATATATATATATATGTGTGTGTGTGTGTGTGTGTGCATGAATATATTAAGATAAGTATTGAAAGGCTAAATGAAGAGAAATGTACTTCAAATATGATAAACTACAAAAAAAAAAGTAATGGTGAATTAACTTAATAAACTGTCACATTCATTTTCGTTTATCTTTAAATGTTATATATATATATATATATATATATATATATAGTTAACTCTGGTAAATGTTCTTTATTTACGTCAACCAAAGAGCAAATGCGTACAACGCCAATTTTAATGTTGGGTTTCCTTGCGCTTACGTTCGGACAAAGACAAAAGTATATCGCTTGGCATTTCCTTTTAGTGTTCGCTGAACCAATCATCCACCATATTGTACGCGCGCTGTTCTAGGAATATTGACGTGTTCGATTCTGTCGCCATTTATATACATAAATATGAACATATAAATCTGAATTCTAAATCTGTTGCTCGGTAAATCTGTGACACACTCATGCTTCATTCGTCTCTGGTATATGCTTATATATATATATATATATATATATATATATATATATATATATATGTGTGTGTGTGTGTGTGTGTGTGTGTGTGAAATTGTGATTAAAAGTTAACGCCAAAACTGTTTCAGATCAGTATTTTTTTTAGATTGCACAATGCACGTACATGCAAAGCAATATCAATAATTTTCCAGTATGAAATATGATAAGAATAAAAAAAAAAAAAACAGGCTAAAAACTCACGACGTAGAATTTCTTGCAACTGATCTTCAGGTGAAACGTCGAATTTCGCATATATAAATATATAGTTGAACTGAGAGAAACTCTGATAAATGATATTTTATCCTGTATATAATATAATCTTATAGTATGTATGTATATATGTACGCATGCTCCCACGCAGATATCTTTCTCAAGTTCATTAATCTTTAAAAGAAGTAATCTCTCTCTCTCTCTCGATCTATCTCTCTCTCTCTCTCTCGATCTCTTTTTTTCTCTCTCTCTCCCACACACACACATATATATAAAGATGATTTGAAATAGAATTGCATGCATTTTTATTTTATTCCCGAATATATCTTTCCTGTGCAATCTTTTCAGTTGTTTTGTCTGCAAACGGAATCTCACCTGAACAACTGTCAATAGTAATAAGTTGTACACACGCCCAAACACATTTGCTAATAGATTGATAGGTGAGCTCATAAAGATGCACCCAGAAATAAAGGATGCGGTTGAAAGCCTCACTATATTTGTCAATAAAAATTGCTTCCATAAATCATGCACAATTAAACAACCCTTTCATCGCATTCCCCACACCCAATCCACACGCACATACGCTCTTTTCGTCATCAAAACTTACTTATATTCAGTCAGCCGGTTCAGATGAAAAATGTCGACTGAACAAAGGGCATAATAGCGAAGGTAAATGCAACGTGACGACTTCTGTCAATATCAGTCTCTCTCATTATGACGAATCACTAAGGCTTTTTTTTTAATTCTATACAATGCGCTAACTTTTATGTGTGATTACTTTGAAGACTATGTCACAGACTCGTGATCGAGTGGAATCGAATTCTAAGGTACAAAGCATAAGAGATGTAAGCCTGTCTGCTTCATGAAAATTATTTGACTTGCTGTTTAAAATAAATAAAAAAATATTTTTTGTGCTTAACTTCTGTCTCATTTAGCTGTTGTCTAATAAATCCTTCCACCTTTGTTAGTGGGGATTAGAATACACTGATTGTATCCCCCTTAGAGAGGTTAGACAGATAAGGCTTTTTGGGGAATGACACTAAACTGCATCTGATATTCAGACTCCACTTATGGAGATCTGAAGAGTTTGAAGAACCTCTTTATTGCAATTACTTCCTGGTCCATTCTGACCCGGGATGGTAATATCATTTAAGGTTCTAAATGGAATAAATAAAACTGTTTAAAATTATTCCCGTTGAATCGGACAGTGGGTAAAAAAAAAAATCTCTTAAAACAACAATTGACGTATAATGAACGTGATCCTCTTATCTCTAGCCATAAAACAATCCTTGCCGGGTTGATGTGCCATTAGAATTGATCTACAATTAAAATTTCTGAATGATTCTTTTCGGCTTAATTTGGAAAGAATTTATCTTAAATTTCTGCATTTAAAGGAGATCTTTGAGAAGTAAGAATTGCAAAGAATAATATAATAATTAAATTATACCTGTATATTTTTTCATTTTTATACCATTCTTATATATATATATATATATATATATATATATATATATATATATATATATATATATATATATATATATATATGTAAAGCTACAATATAATTTTGTTCATTTCGACTAAACTACGATTTATTTTTTCTTCCAGCGGAAAATTTTGCACACCTCTCAAAATCACTCTACCATGTAATAACCATTATATGTAACAATTTTTATACTTTTTGAATAAAGAATATTTCTTAAGCCTTTCAGATCTTATATATTTTCAAAGAAAATATCGATATTCTGTCTGGAAATTATTCATTTGTTACCCTTAGTTTACTTTGGTTCAAACTTTTAAATAAAAAAGAATGTGCCGATAACAGAAATCATTTGTAGCTGTTTGCAACACTTTTACGTTAACCATTACAACAGGCGAAGAATTCTAAAAAAAAAAAAAACTTATATGTGAAACAAGTATAGACCACGTGGATGATTAAATGTACAAATCAACTTTAATCTATCTACAAAACAAGATCGATAGCAGTTATACAACATACTGATGCCTAAAGATTGCTAGAAATTAGGAAATTGTGTTTATTCATAATTCATATTAATATTTTTGTGCTGTTATTTCTTAAGAGTGTTATATCATACCAAACATCGCAATCTAATGCATGTAATTTATAGACAATAAAAAGGTTTCAAGTATTCCTCACTATTACAAATAACTATTGGGACCGGGCCATTGGCCTCATGAGCAGAATGTCCACCAATGGTCCGGGAGACCGGGGTTCAATCCCAGGTTACGTCATACCAAAGACTCAAAAAGTGGTACTTGATGCCGCTTTGCTTAACACTCAGTATTATAAGGTAAGCATCAAGGGTAGAGTGGAGCAATCCATGGAATGGAGGGGCGCCCTCCCCTACACCTCGATGTAATAGCTATTGAAAAGGGAGCCTTCGGGTCACCCTCGGCTAAGGTCGCCAACTTTACTTACTAAGTTACTTTTCAAGTCATCATTTATATTTAGTTTTTATCGTTTGTTTGCACAATATTATATGGCTGTAATAATAATCAGAGAAGTTTGCGACCATAGTTGAAGGCGACTCAAAGCTCCCTTTTCATTAGCTGCTAAACCGAAATGTTGGGAAGGGAGCTACTCCTTTTACCTGGATTGCTCCATTTTATCCTTGAGACGAACCATATAATATGAGTGTTAAGTAAGTCGGCATTAAGTACTATATGACTCGACCTGAGATTAAACACCAGTTTCCTGGGCCATAGGCGAACACTCTACCTACTAAGCTAATAGGCCGTTATAAGGTATTAATAACCGCAATCCTTAATAAAAAAATAATGGCTACTTAAAACAAATAATTTACATTTACATGGCACCAACTATTTCTTTTGAATACAACAAACTTTTACAGAGATCTGTTTAACACTTAGATGGGGCCCTTACAGGTACTTCCAGTCCGAGTTAGAGTGGAACTGGGAGCAATTGCAATGAAGGAGTCTTCCTTGAACTTCAGAACTCTTGCCTCACCAACTGATTAACTTTATTGTCCTCCCGGGATACGTGTTTTTGGTGTGGTCTTACTTGCCTGAAGGGGTATTTAAGGTCCCCCAACAAGATTTATAGGAAATACCGGCTAAATTCTCCATCATTATCATCTGAAGAGATTTAACGAATTTAAGGTTTATATTGCGAAAAGTTTCATTTGCCTTAATCGTCGCCTCTTCGAATAATTAGATTTGGTTTCTAAATTAATTTTAGCGTGTAATCATAAAATTGCCGCTCTTTGCATCGTGCTTCGGTACATTTATGATTAATGTATGCCTTCAAGAAACAGAAAGTATTATTATTGCATATTTATTATGTGCTATAATAAAAGCAATCTATTTACCGAGCATGAATGAATGTCACCAAAATATCATTATGAAATTTAATGACGAATCACAGAATTTTATCACTATATTAATTTTTGTCACCTCATTTTTTCACGCAAACGTTTCATTCAGATTTGGAAATTAAAAAGAAATCGATTATCAGTGATAAGATATCACCGTATGAACTGAAGTGTAGAACGATTTCTGGAAATATACGTGAACGAAAACGGATGACGTCCCATACATCAATAAGGATTTGGCTAATTTTAAATGTGAATACAATTTAAAGAACTAGAAGTGATTTTTAGCCTCCAAACGGAAATAATTTTTTTCTGTTAAATGTATGTTCCATAAATTTACCAGAAAAACAAATCTGAAACTACTATCAATATCATAAATAATCCCATAAATTAATTATCTCCTGATAACAAATCAAGAATTGAACAAATGGTTGATACCAATGAGTAAGGTAGGGTTTTCGTCAATGGCCTGGGAGACCTGGGTTCAATCCCAGGTCGAGTCAAACCAAAGACTCCAAAAATGGTACTTGATTTCTCCTTGCTAAACACTTAGCATTATAAGCAACAGATCGAGGGTAAAGTGGGTCAGTCCTGGGAAAGGAGTAGCGCCCTCCCCTACACCTTGGTGTAGTAGCTATCGACAAAGGAGACCTGGGGTCACCCTGAACTACGATTGCCGACTTTACTTATTTAATACGTGCCGATATATGGATGCATAAACCTTGTGGAAAATAATATCAAAGTGGCAGAAATTTATTACAAAAATTACGTAATCAAGGTAAATCTACGTGAAAATCGCTTCAATAGCAGTTTTGCCACCGACATAATATGAAAAGAAACCTGGTTACGACATAAAGAGTTTTGAAATGATCCCTGCTGAGAGTATCGCTGCGAAAGCATATCCGAAGCGAGGAATTCTGGTGGGGAGCAGAGAGAATGATAAGACCACGGAATAATAAGAACAGAAGTTCCACTCTGAAGGAAATGTCACAAGGTGTACCGACAAAAGATGGACCAATGTAGTTATCAAGTGGTATCAGAGAAGATCAAAACAACCACGTGGAAGACCTCCACGACGATGGCAACTTTAATTAATCAAGGGATTCGGGCCAACATGGAAAACAAGGCATAATCAGAAACACAATGGTAGTGCATTGAAGCCAGCTATGTGGAAAACATCAGGGCCCAATACCAATATGGTAGTATATATATATATATATATATATATATATATATATGTGTGTGTGTGTGTGTGTGTGTGTGTGTGTGTGTGTATGGCATGAACTGTTATCGATAGGTTATCAATTTTTTTAAAGTGAAACTTATCTGATAAAATAAAACGCATTTTTTCCTAGTAGCGGTCGTGTCAATTCTACTATATGGATGCACCAGCTGGGTACTGACTAAGAGTACAGAGCAAAAGCTTAATGGCAATTGCACGAGAATGCTACGAGCCATATAAAAAAAATCCTTTGAGCAACATCCCACGAAGAAGCAGGTGTACGGTCACTTATGAACAATCTCTAAAACCATCCAAATAAGATGAACAAGACAGGTTGGACGCTACTGGAGAAATATTGGTGGACTCATAAGTGAAGTTCTCCTATGGACCCCTTCACCCGAACGTGCAAGTGTTGTACGATCAACTAGAACTTATCTGCAACAGCTCTATTAGAACACAGGATGCTGTGTGGAAGACCTGCTAGAAGCGTTGAATGATACAGATGAGTGGAGAGAGAGAGAGAGAGAGAGAGAGAGAGAGAGAGAGAGAGTAAGTGAAACCTGTTTTAGCATCACGACATGATGATATATATTACAGGATCGTTCAAATAGTTCTTAGCCACTCCCAGAAAGAAGAGTAATTAGTGAATATTTTCGACTGTGATCTCGAAGATAAGGAAACCATCTGCAAAATTAGTCAAAGAATACTGACGCCAGTGTTCAATCGGAAAAGTGTTTACATTTTTAGAAGACTTCGGACTCTCTGACTCATTCTGTGTAAAACTACCAACTTTTTGTACAACCATCGTATATATATATATATATATGTCGTTTTATATTTTGTAAATGAAACATACATATGTACGTGTGCGTATATATATATATATATATATATATATATGCATACGTACACACCCGCGCACACTCACACACCTACAACCACACGTAAGAATTCATACAAAATCCTAACGGTTTTTGTCTATGTTTTTTCGTATTTTTTCGATTTTCGATTCATTTCATTATCTTAACTGCCTGATGATTGTTATTTTGCAAAAAAATCCATGAAACCCAATGTCGCAGTCTAAATTCCATGAGTTATTTTTTTTATCTATAAACACACACACACACACACACACACACACACACATATATATATACATATATATATATATATATATATATATATACATAGTATTAAAACCTTTTGTTTTAAAATCAACAAATATCGAG